>OLKM01003465.1:21401-35960 GCA_900291075.1 Melanogrammus aeglefinus | reverse complement strand
GTTATCTCAGCCATGCCGTCGAGAAAGGAATGGGAAAAAGAACTCCTTTCGGCCTTTGGCTTCCTCTTACAGTCAGGACCTACGATGAATCTGTGACATGCTCTTTGCGCGCCTCTGCTGCCGCGACGGTTAAGCCTGGGCACCAGGGCAGTGAGCATCGCGCGGATCAAGATCTACTTCGATTGAATGTGGAAGGTGGGAGAGGATGCCGGAGATGTTCTAGAGAAACCCGACGCTGATGTCGTTTTGTGATTTTCTATTAATTTTTTCTTCTGTGAGCGCTGCGAACAGGTCTTTTGGCTGATTAATCTGTTACTATATTGATTTTATAGATATCTGTATTATGATGATATTATTAGATATAGAGCTTCCCAGGACTTGCAAGTGTTTTGTACCACTTTCCTTTGCTTTACTTTATTGTGATTACACCTCGCTAGTTCGGCTGTTATGGGCATAACAGGTCGGTTCTCGTCTCTCGGTCATTTCCTCCAAACGACTTGTATCTCAGGCCATGGTAGTGTTAAAAGTGTGGGAGAAAAAAAAACTTTGGTGCTTGACTCCTCTGAAAGTGCTATGAACCACGACCAATGGCAGGAGAAGGGATTGATTGCCCCCAGCATTGTCTCTCCGCGTGAGCGCCGGTGTCCCGACTGCCGCGCTGCCGAAGGGACACCCAGGCGGCTGGGGCGGTGCCGCCGGCTGTGCAGAGGTGGCTTTGGTGCGCGGTAGAGCAGTGGACTGCTATGCTGGCTGCTGCAGGGTGAAAGGGTTCCATCGGCAAGCCAACGGTTCCGCACTGGGGAGACAATCAGCTGTTTCAGCAATCAACAGGACAACAAAATCCCTTTCTCCTGCCATCATGTCAGTGGGTAACAGAATCTAACTTCAGAATGATGGGACGTGGAAGAAGCGCAGGAGACGTCGGGAGAACCGTGTGGTTGAGATAATATCGTCTGGGAGGCGCACACAGCTTTAGGCCGTGATGATATATTATATGTAATATGAATAATAAGTTATCTAATGATATAATTGATTCATTATTCCTATTTAGAATAATAGCGTGGTCCAGGACTCCCGGCCGGAAGTTACCGGAAGTGTATCATAGAAATTTACAAGGAAGCACGGCAAAGGGCGCTGGGTGCGCGCAAAGCATTGCGTGATTGCTAGTCACTGTAAACAGAGCTCATGGTACCGTGAGGCAAAAAGAAGCTGGCTTTAGGGCCACACCCCCACCCTCCCTTTGACGCCGCCTCTCAAATCTCCTCATTCTGCAATTTAAAGCTACAGACCACCTCAAACAGCGGTGTTGTTTGGCAGAGAAGGCTTCCAATGTGTGTCACTGCCTCGTATTGGCTGTAATTCTGCACCACGACTTGTGAATTCGGGGAACGCCCTTCAAATACCCTACTGTGTTCCGCGCCCATCATAATATATACGTATTTATTCAGAGAAACCATTGAAGCAGCGATGCAAGGGACTTTTAAATACTTTTATGATTTAATTAAATTAAATTACATTCTTTTTTTATCAGTAAAACATACTATATTTACTGGATGGGGGGAATAAAAATAATGATCCCTACATCTGTTACATTTCAAAATAAACAATCACAAATGGGTTGCAGCCATGGGGAAAACACATCCCTCGCTTTCCTACAACTCTTGGTCCAAAACACATTTTCTTGTTGAATTAAAAACAGGTTCTCCCGAGAGACGTTTGTCCGATCAGGGCTACTATAAACATGATGCAGCTGGCCCCTGATGGAAGAGGACCCTATGTAGATGAAAAGGGCTCATTCTAGGGGGAACGAAACAATTTGTATTTTCAAGCAAATTTTGCAACTAAATAGAAATACTTATGTATTTAATATTCCTTTTGAGCCGAGTCCGTTTTCGCTGGATGCCAGTTCCCTCAAACCGGACATATCAGTGACCTGGCATTATGAATAACATGCATTAAAGGTATAATGTATCACTTTTGCTGCTAGGCGTTTCTCAATCAAAACAACAAAATATGTAGTTTGATGACGTCCTCAAGGAGCTTGGGACATTCAAGTTTGAATGTTTGTGAATGTTTTAAAGTTTGTTTATTCACATTGTCCTTTTTGCCTCAAGTAACAAAACATTTACTTATAATTAGAAATACTTATGTAGTCAACTACCCAGATAATGTGATGTGGGGTAGTTTACAGCTATAGTTACTGTCATGTTTGGTAGTTAAGAGCTGTAGTTAATATCATGTGGGACAGTAACTTAACAGCTGTAGATAATGTAATGTGGGGTAGTTCACAGCTGTAGTTCATAACATGTGGGGTTGTCTACAGCTGTAGAAAGCTGTGAATGTATGTTCTGTAGGTAACATGCTGCCATTCAGACATGCTGCCAGTCAGACATGCTGCCAGACCGACACCTCACATCAGTCTATCAATCAGTGGCGCCGACTTCAGGTCAACATTGGGGGAAATATTTCCTTCAAATGAGTTCGTCCAAAAAGTAGCCATTTCAGTATTATTTTATCTGTAATTTATTTGATTAATTCCAAATGTTGGTTGGGATGATGTATGAAATAACCTATTCCATCAATAGACACATTTTACAAGTGTGTTATTAGTGTGCACTTATTTAACATGCCCTGGGAATGTATAAATATTCTATTTTACATAAACTGGACCATTTATTCGGTAGAGTTGGATTTAAACTCAATGCAGGACCACTATTGGAGTGGATTGGACTAACATTGGAACAAAATTAATTGTTTGGAGTGCCGCGGCAGAACGAATCAAGGAATAGGCGCAGTTAACTTCATATCGGCCCAAAGGCAATGCAATGCGCTTTACAAAGGAGAAAGGCGAGAATATAGCCCGCCCCAAACCCACCCGTTTCCACACAAATTCTCGAAGGGGATCAATAAAAAATAAACCACATTTTTTGCCCATAGAAGGGAAATCCGTTAAACATAAACTGTTATTCAATAGGCCTATCCCCCGATCTTTTTTTTTTTTTTTACCTATGGGTTTCCACTATAAAAGGGCCAGTAAATATTCCCTCGCGGGCCGGATCAGTGTGTGCGTGTGCGTGTGCGCGTGCGCGTGTAACAGTACGTTCACACCAAAAGCTGTAAAAGATGCAAAATCACCGAATAGCTCAAAACGCAACGCTGTCTGAAATATTTACAGCTCACATCGCTCCAGCGATTTAGCTTTTCCATTTAAAGGAGCCGCGCTTTTTGCCTGCACGCTCGTAGTTGAGGCAAGTGCTGCTGCTGATGACGAGCCACAAAAACACAAGATAGTTATACGTTTGGTCGATGGAATAATAAGCATAAATACATGAAACACTTAATAACTAATTACTGGAGCCATTGCTTATATGTTAAATTATAGCTTAGTTGATTGGTGGTTTGGGCATATGGTAAGGATGCCCACTGGGCGAATCCCTTGGGAGGTGTACCAGGCACGACCAGTGGGGAGGAGACCTAGGGGAAGACCCAGGACTAGGTGGAGAGATTATCTCAACACTTGGCCCCTTGCTTGAGCTGCTGCTCACGCGACCCGACCCCGGATAAGCGGATGACGATGAGATGAGATGAGATGAAAAGTGGATTCTGAGGGTAAAACCCCATAGGCTCCCATTCATTCTGCACTCGCCTGCGAGCGCCCCGCGTGGACAGAGATTATTACTGCTACCAGTCAAGAAAACCGGAACTAACCAGCGAGTGCCTATAATCCTCATGTTAGACATTCTCTGGCGCTCTGCACAGCAACCACAGTCAGCAGGGAACACGTCTAAATGCATGTACGTCATTATTTGACACTTTAATATGGTTAAACATGACTATAAATCAATATAACAACGTTTAAAGGTCATAAAAGTCGAAAAAGCATACTAGGTGCTCTTTAATGTTCCGAGTTGGACTTGAACGCGTCAATTAAAAAACAACCGCGCATGCGCCCTCCCCTCACTTAGTCCTCCGCTACAATGTGCATGTACTGACGAAATCAATCGGAAATATTTTTACTTTGTGGTAAAGGATCAGTGAAATTGTGCAACCATGACACCAACGATTCCAGATCTCTCAGCAGAAACAGGTAAAGAACCATAAACGATGCATGACTACTGGCACTACTGAACTATCAAACCACAGTCTGGCTGTGGGCTCAGAAAGTTTTGGCTCCACTGCCATGTGCAACATTATGTACTCATATTTTGTACAGTATATATTTACTTATACTCTACTAACACATTAGGGGGAAAGCCTTGAGAGTGGCCGGGCGTCCTAGTTTATGAGTTAATGTGTTCATGTTAATGAACGGAATATGATCATAAATATCACTATTCATAAGTGTGATGAGCCTCCTGGATGTGAACATCTGGGGACGTGACGTCAGACATGCAAGTCACAACACATGTTTTCGAGGAACCTTGATTGTCAGTATACATTTTAAAATATATATATTTTAATGAAGGGACTGTGTGTTGACTTCCACATGATGACACATGAATGAGTAGGTCAGTCGGTGAACAACCCTGTTTAAGTCTCCGCAACAGCAACAGCTTTGCCAGACTACATATCAACATCCTATGACATCAATCAAGATGTCTGAGTACATTATTTAGGTAATCGTTTATTGTTTGCCTGTACGAGTACGATTTTACCTGAGAACACCTTTTCCCCCCCTGTTGTTTAAAGGGATGATTCAATTGCTTTTGCCTCAAGATTATTCAGTAAAATCCTTCAATGTTGAAGTGATGGACACAAGACCTATGAATGAAAAGTTTGTATGGGCAGTTCAACATGGGAGGATTTAATAAGCACACATTTGCAGGAGTAGAGTGAACTTTTGAATTTATGCCAGACCCTTTTAAAGCTAGGAAAGACGATATGGAGAAAACAGTCAGAGTAAGATAGACTGAAACTATTCCACCTCCCTTCAACCTCCCTTTATCCTCCCTGACTTAGCTAGCTTTAAAGATGCTTCAAACGAAATGTTTAAATTACAAAACAATATCATGCAAGTAGTCCTATTAACCCTAGTAGATGGAGTAAGGGGAATTAAATTTGTTTATTCTACTTCATTTAAGAATGCTCGATCCTGATTGGCTGGGAGGGGTGCATTAATCCGGCGTATTGCCCGCTTAATTGTCGGCTCTACTTGCTGCTGACTGAGCACAGTAGATCAATACGCCGCTTGCATCGTTTTCTATGAAATACATTTCCAACATGAGTCATTGTAAAAATAATCTTGTTTAAAAATGATTTGGAATAAGGAGTGCATGTTTGATCGATCGTCATTAAAGCTGACTTGATACGAATGTAACAACTACGTCGTTAAACTAGTGATCAGTTGCAACCTTGTGTGGTTGCTATAGAAACGCCGTAGGAGGAACTACTTTTCGAGGGAGATTAATTTAAACAGCATACATTTAATAAGCATGCAATACGAATAAGAAAAAGGCTAATTATTAAAGTAGGCTATATGAATTGTTTTATTATGTTGGCCGGCGCGAAGTAGAATAAACGGAATAATCACCTCAAGGCAGGGCAATAAAGTTTGATATGCCCGGCTCGCGGAAGGTTACCGCCCTCGACTTCGTCTCGGGCGGTAAGCCGTCCACTAGCCGGGCATATCAAACTGTTTATTGCCCGGCCTCTCGGTGATTATTCCTTACTTAATTACTCCATACAAGTATTCAAATCAAACCACTTGTTCAAGACTTAATTAAAAATTTTATTTTTATGTTTCATAAACATTGCAGTGTTGTATGATTTTGCCACGATACATAAACATATCTTTATATATTTAACATAAAATATACTGTGAATACTGTGATCATTTGGCAGTCAGTGTCAACATTTATCCAGTTCTTGTTTAAAATGTGGGTCGAGAGAAATGCTGAAAAAGGAATCTTCTCATTCAAATATCTTTCTTAACAGATTGTAGATGCCCACTGGAAATGGAACTTCAAATGGTGCTGCAGGAAAGGATAATGGTCCTGGATGGCGGCATGGGAACAATGATTCAACAGCTGAACCTAAAGGAAGAAGATTTCCGGGGGATGGAATTCAAAGACCATCCTTGCTCTCTGAAAGGAAACAACGATATGCTGAGCGTCACAAAGCCAGACGCTATCTACCAAATACACAAGGTACACACATAGCCTGAGTTATCTGCCAAATACACAAGGTACACACATAGCCTGAGTTATCTGCCAAATACACAAGGGTACACACACACACACTTGAAAACAGGAGTGTCATTTCTGGCGTTGAACCGTGTAGAATACCGGAAAAGGGGAATATTGAGTAAGGCAGCAGCAGAGATGTATTCAGATGTAATTAGTAATCGTACGAGTCGTATTAGTAGAAGTAGTAAAATATAAGTGCCCTCATTCTTTATCAGTCACGATAAGCAATATAAAAGCAAACTCAGCTTCCAGTAATACCTTAATTAAAGTCTGCATTGAGGTTTGGAGTTTATCTGAAATAGTTTTCTCTGGGAGTAGATTTTCAAATAAGAATCTCTAAACGAAGCAATTTCGATGGTACTGCAAACACGAGTGTCTGCTTACCTTTTGTCAGCTAAAAGGGTTCACACTTGGGTTACATTGAGATGTACTGAACTGTTACATGTTTATGCATTAATATAAATAAGGGTTGTGGGACGTTCTCCTATATTTGCAAATCAAATCCCGAAAGTCCATCTTGTAAATTCAACCTCGTTAACCTTGTGAAATAACCATCCTACAAGCTCAATCCTGTCACAACTTGCCAAGGTATGCATTTGTGTCTAAACCACCAGAGATTTGGACCAATCAGCCTCCTATTAAGACTAAAGGGCTGATTATGGTTCCATGTTCACACAACGCAATGACCGAGTCGCTTTAACGTAGTCGTGAACTTTTATGGTTCTGCGTGGTAAAGAGAGAACAGATGGTTGGTCTTTGTCTGTGCATGCTATTACTTTGCAATTGGTCTACTATTAGAAATTTTGATTATGGTATGGTATGGATTCTAGCAACTTGACAGCTGAATACGACATAAAACAATGTGCAACAAAAAATGAAGATAGGCTGCTAGTTGGTCATTGTTGTCCATTCTGGTCATTACATTACAAAATGTCCCCACTTTTACCGATTACTAGTGAGTAAAAAAAAGGTTTATGGCTATGAAGGCAAAAGTTACATGTTTTTCCTCTTCAATATAGACACTAGGCTTTTCCATCATATACAGTAGGCTATAATATCCTATATTTTTAAATAGTATATACAATAGTTAGGCTGTGTATGCCTTTTAAGGAATAACCTAACCTGGTAGTCCAAACAAATACCACAAAACAACATGAATAGTTGTTGCAAAAAGTTTTATAGAAATACTTTCTGATGTCTTGTGAATGTCCAACATATAATGAAGCTTAGCAGTACTCTAGATAATATAGGCTGTTAGGGACGAGTCAGGAACTTCTGTTCATATCACCATTATATAAAATGTATTGATAAGATGTTCAAAAAGGACTACAAAGCGGTTTCAATAAACGTTTCGGTTTTTTAGCCGGAAGTAGCGAACTCCTGGTGTTTCATACAATTTCTCTGCTTTGGAACTTTTTATTATCTAGTCAGAAATGTCTATAAAAAAACGTATTTTGGGTTTTAGTGACAGTAAAGGGCTGATTATGGTCCCACATTCACACAACGCAAGGGGGTTACGGACCCCTTACGTCCTTGCGGACCCCCCTTGCGCTGACGTGCGCCTCCCAAAAATGGTAACCTTCCGTCGAGGCGATGCAGCAGCAAGGGCTGTGATTGGTCCGCTTACTAAAACCCGACGCAGAACCATAAAGGTTCAGGACTGCGTCGAAGCGTCTGCGTGGTCATTGCGTTGCGTGACCGTGGGACACTAATCTGCCCTTAAGTGTTTGGCCTATTCTTTATTTTATTCTTTATTCTTTATTTCCGTAGCGTTGAAGAACGGTTCAGTCTTTCTTTTATACATGAATACATTGTTTAGGATACGTTATGTTAATGAAAAAGGGGATATAATAGTCAAGATGAAATTGCGTACACAAGCAAAACTTTTTCTTCTCACCTTTGCATTTCTCTGCAGGAGTATCTTCTAGCCGGTGCAGACATCATAGAGACCAACACATTCAGCAGCACCAGCATCGCCCAGGCAGACTACCAACTCAGTCATTTGGTCAGTATTCCATATTCAAACACATCTTGTGTTGATTGTTTCTATATTGTGTAAATCTTATTTGTAAATCGATTCACAGCCATCACATGTCACTCGGCCAGCACCACCATCGTCTCTTTTAACTATCATCACTGTGCATCACAGACGACATCGTGTTCACTTTTTGCAGCTGGTCAAATGAATATTGTTACGTTCAAATGTTCATTTAATCGTTCTGTTTTTCAGGCATACCGCCTCAACAAGTCATCCGCAGAACTTGCAAAACGAGCAGCCAGTGATGTCACCAAGGAAACAGGTAGCTACTAGGAGTGGTTCAGGATTATAAAAGAGCAAGGCTTGTGAAGCCAGCCTGGATCCGCTGCACTCAACCTCCACCGATAATGAACCACTTAACTCAGCAGGTTTTTCTTTAATGAAAATAGCAGCGCTATAACATTTGGCTGATGTTTACTTTGAAAATATGACACAAGGGCAAACTTCCCTTTTTCTAGTTACAATGTTTAGTTGTTTTTGTCATCAAAGTTGTGTTTGGTCCCATAAAACCGGTTATCTAATAGGCTTTGTGCCACACAGTGTTTACACACAGGTTTTGACATGCAGTAGGTCAATCGTTTGGATCCAATCCTTCTGTATCACATTGTGAAAAAGAGTTTCCTCGACGCACATGGTTGTTGTTGTTGTTGTTGTTAAAAAGCATATTTTTACTTAAAACAAAAAATAGCACAACAGTCGATTACCTTGCACAACTCGAGCCTCCCTCCAGTCTAGAACTCTGGCCCTCTTAAGGAGCACCAGAATGGGTGTGGCTCAATCAACCTATGAGCCACAGCTGCAGACTACATGTTAACACAGTGAAGATGTTATTCACATCTTCACACACATCTTGTGGCTGTATGGTAGGTTGGTGTCTTTCAATTCAAATAATAATTGATACCAATCGATTTCCTTCTATTCCTTCCCACTGATGTAATAGACTGAGTCTATTTTCACCTCATGGCTACGGAGCCAAGCGGTTGATCATTTACCTCCCTTACGGCAGGGGCATCTATTGATGGCTTAAGATAGGGGAAACTACACCCAAAATGGAGGAGGCCCGGGGGAATTCAGCTCCACCTCATGAAGTCTGTCAAGACTACGTTCACTAGCTGACTTTCAGATTTATATTCCACATAATTGTGTGTTAGTTACTTATTTTTATGGATCCTATTCAACAACATTTCCTTTTCATTGCACACTTTATGAGTTAAGTGTGGAATGGTAGCGATGGTGGAAGCCTTTCGTCTGAATCCTGCAGCTACTATCCATAGTCCCACTGTAAAGTCAGCCAACGTCAGACCGCCTTGAGGCAGATACTGGTTCTCCTCAGCCAGGCCCTCCCTGGTCTATAACATGATGATGACAAAGTGCATGGTGTGGCGTAGGCCTGCACGATTCGGGGAAGATTTTGGATCACAATTTGTTTAGCTTAAATGTAATTTTAATTGCAAACTGGCAGTACCAAACAAAAAGAAAATGGCAGTACCAAACATCGTTTTTTGGCATCCCTCCCTAGCTCGTTGCGTTTCATATGCCCTTTATAACTGATTAAAGTGCTGTATCAAAAACGGATTGATTTATTTTGTACATATAGCAGCACATTGTCTTTAATTGCTGGCCTTTTAAAACTACTGAACCAACTAGATTTTACAACGATTTATCGTGCAGGCCTAGCTAGTGTGCCGGGGTTGAAGCGATGCCAAGATGTTTGACCAAGATAAAGACATACAGAATAACATAAAACGCCAATATCTGACAACCGAGGAAGAGATTGGCGATTCCTGCCATGCGAATTGGTTACTTGCGATATTCCTCAGAAGAAGGCGTTATGTGGCCGGAGCTGTCGGTCCAACCAATAAAACCCTCTCTGTGTCGCCGTCGGTAGAAAGACCTGACCTTCAAAATACATGGACCTTCAACATAATAAATAATCATTGCAGGTCTGCTAATCCTAGTTAAAGGTGTAGTAATCCCATGCTTACTCCCAAGCGATTCCGATTGAGCTGGTCGAATCTACCGACAGGTCAGGGGTCTGTTGGATGGAGGGGTTGACATCCTGCTGGTGGAAACCATCTTCGACACAGCTAATGCCAAGGTGTGAGCCCCTGTCATTGGTTAGAACTATTGTCTGACGCATCTCTTCTCTTTGATATGTTGCTCTGTTTCCAGATTTAACACTGAGGACATAACCAAATATAATCCTACGTATTGTTATGTGCTTTGATAGACCGGTCTTTGTTTAAAGGTAGAATAAGTTGACTGAAATAAATCTTAAAATACCCAGGACATACCCAGAAATCTCCGTTCTCAGTCAGAACAAATCAATATTCTCAGATTACACAGTTTGATTTAAGTCATGTGTTGACTACATACAGACATTGATACAACTAATGCTACTGCTCAATATATAGCACCGAATCTTAACGGAAGTTCAACATGGAAATGTTCCAAACTTTTCTTGAGGCAATACTCTCAAACTCTTAAAATGGGTCTTGAATAGCCCTGCCTTAAATAGCCTTATATCGTACCCAAGGAGCGTGTGCCTGCCACCACTGGCTGCCCTGCCATGTTTCTACAGTAGCCCAGAACAGACTAACAGCTCTTCTTGTGAGCTTTGGGCTTCAGTTTTACAGACTATTTAACTAAACACATTTATAAATCAAAACATAAATTGGAAGGGAGAGGTGAGGAGGGGTATTCAGTTTGTGGCCAATCTGCAACATCGCCGCTAGATACCACTAAATCCTACATACTGCACCTTAAACCTTTTCTTGAGGTACTTAATTGTGATTAACAGTAATGCTATCTTTCATTGTCCTGCGAATAACCCAACCCCCGCTTCATATCAAGACGTCCTGACCTCCAACATCAACGGCTGAGAATAAATCTTGATGTGGTTGGAATCCTATTCTCCTAGCACCTGGGCGAAGATTGGACAAAAACAATAGGACTGGATATGATGGATGCTTGTTATCCAATATGGAGCTTTGTTTACTGTGTTTATATAAATGGTATGCACAGGCAGAAACTAGTAAGGCAAGTTGGGCAGCCTTCACAGCCCTCAGTCAGCCATTCAGTTTGAAATACTAGCCTGTCTTAAGAAGAAAATTATCATGTGCGTTGACATTAAGATATTCATGTTTTTCTCTTCCCAGGCGGCTCTGTTTGCCATCGACCTCCTCTGTGGAAAGAGCTACGCACCAACACCTCTTTTTGTACGTTTGCATCAAATGTTTTATTATAAATTCTGTCATCTAGACCAGGGTTCTGAACCGCCGGCTGCGGGCCAGTACCAAAGCCCAGAGCCATTGCCATCGCGCCGAGAGAGGATTTAGAAATGAAAGAGCGAGAGAAAGCGAAAAAAAAAAAACATACACACCCAGGTTCTCCCCAAACTCAGAAAGAGTTTAAGATGTTGATATTGACAGAGCTGTGATGTTCAGTAAATTAGTCATCATTCTCAAACATGTCCCTCTCTCTTTTTCTGTATTCTGAAGCAACTTGGAGCCCTGTTCATTTAATTAATCGTGAAGCACTGTCAACCTGTTACTAAGAGATTCAGTTTAGAAGATATGGACCTGACAGAGCTTGCTAGTCATTGTGGTTGGCGGTGTTGTCATGGCTAGTTGAAGGGAGGGGGGTCATGTTAACATTAATCTTGACTAATCGAAATTTTTTTATTTACCTGTGAAAAAAAATACCAAAAAAAACCTTATTTAGAAAATAATAAATGATTTGTGTTGTCTGACTGGACCCCAAAACACGAAGAGTAATTTGTTGATATAATCTATATAAATATAGTATAATAGGCGTGCCAGCCCTAATGTATCTACCTATATACTATTAACTCTAGATTTCAGGACGTGTGGACAGGTGAGGCGACATGTCGGGTCAGACGGGTGAGGCCTTTGTGGTCAGCGTGTCACACACCAAACCACTCTGGTGAGTTCCTTTGGACCGGGTGTCGTTATCGTGTGACATGTTAACGTGTCCGCCAGACAATTGTGACCGTTGCCTTGTGTCGGAGTCAATGTGTTGGGTGAACTGATTAACCTCCTTTTTGATATGTATGTATGATTGTTGGATACTTAATAATTTTTATTTTATTATTATTATATTTATTATTACTTTAGATTCCACGGGCGTTTGTAGTAAAGTTAATTCGCATCATGAGATGAAATAAAGTTCTTATCTATCTTAATCTAATAGGAGTTAAAATAGTAGGACTAATAATGTTACCCGAGGACAGTGAGACTATATCGTAGTTCAAGAATCTCAGAATTCAGACAGCTGCACATATCGTTAAAATTGGAGCAAGCACGCTCATTGAGTCTAACGTAACCAGTATTTCACTTGGCATTGTGGGTAGGTGAAGTTTTACCGTCACAGCTAATTCACTCAAACCGCAAGCAGCTTGTACCAATGACAGAGAGGGGAAAACCTTGCTTCAAAACCTATTAGGAGATGGAGGAAGGTTTCCTAGAGCATGCGAGGTGTAACCAGTTGAATGTTATCTAAATGAGACTACCTTCACATTAGGTGGTGTACGTTTTATTTTCATATTAAAACACACTTAAACATTACCGTCGAAAAACCTGGCCTAACAAAAAATCCTTAACCAGAGCTCTGTAACTGAGCCCGTCCCCCCCGTTTTTTTCCCCCCCCCCGCTTTTTAATTTTTGGAAAAAACACATGGGACTCCGCTACAAAGTTTTGTGTATGGAACCACCGGGGAAATCATGACAGGGTGGTAGCCAAACACGATGTGAGTGATGCACCATAAGTATAGGGGCGATCAGACTAGGAGTAGGACGCGGAGAATGAGGCGCGCGAACAAAGACACGAAGTCTGATCAGAAGATGATCGTTCCGCCGGTTTTTCGATGAATACACGTGTCCAAAGTCTTTAACTTTCACCCGTACCCTTATCCCGATATAGTGAAGCTATACCTAACACTTGTTAAGAAGTCAAGTTAAGACAGGGTTAAGGCCTTATGTCGATTGTAACGGGAAGCAAACCAAGTCCAACGCAACCAACCCCTTTCTGAATTCAAAAGGTAGCTGTCTCACATGCAGGTTGTAGTTATAAATAAAATAATGGACCTGTGCTTTAATGATTTAAGTGTTTATTAGTGTTGATAAATAAACTCCAAAAAATATTTTAATTTACATTTTTTTGTGTTGTCTTTTGTATGCATTTTGAATTACAATATGAGAAAGAAAGTATTCAGTGAGATTTGTGCTGTCTTCCCTTGTCCATATGGTCTTAATGTTGCGTTGGGCGACAAGAGCGGCCTTTCAATCGAGCCATGGGTAAATCAGCACTCATGCCTTTCATAATCACCTACCCAAACGCAGGTAGACAGATTCACCTGTGTCATCATGTTTCTGAGGTCTGAGGGGTCAGAGGTCAGAGGTGTCTGAGGGGGCTGAGGGTGTGTAGAGTGGGAATTGGGATTGTAACAAGGTTTACTTATAAACTGTGACATTTCAAATAAGCTGGTAACCTGGTTTATGAAATCTTTCTCTAGAGAGTTAGGGATAGTGTTTACTTGGAGTCTCTCCCTGAGGTAAGCAGATAATGCACTGAGGGGACTGTGGACTGGCAGGTTGTTGAAATGATGGATCAGTGTTCCAGGGATTGGAAGGTTTGGTCAGTGGAGTGTTCACTGCGCCAAAAGAAAGAAAGCTCATCTCAAAGTCCGATGTCTACACCTAGTCCCTCAATCACATCGTAAGAGGAACTAGCATGTCCCTCACCTTTAGCCTCTACTGAACGGCTTATACTACCTTTCTAAACTTGCTAACTTTCTGTCAAAATCATTGAGAGAGTTGATTGATTCGAACTTTCAGTCAAAGTCATCCCTTAAGTCTGTCTTTACGTAGATGTGTGCACCTTTGGGCACGACTAATGTATGGCAGATTTTGTGACACTACCTGGGAGAGACGTCTATCCTTCTGGGCGGAATCTCTTCTCAGGTTTAGGGTCAAACTTACCGACTTTCTCCAGAAGGGAAAGCTCAGGGAGGACCAAGAACTTGAAGAGCGTTCAAGCTCCAAGGAGTCAAAACTCAAGACAATGGATAATTCTGACATTTCAATTTTCATTGCAATTTTATTATTTGGGGAGAGCATTTTCTCTTACGTCTTCATCTGATGGGGCCAGATAACTCCATGCAGCCTTTTGTTCATTTATTAGTAGCTGAATTAACTATTTCACAACACCTATTCTCCTTTTCCAGATGTCCCCAGATATTAAACTATATCAAATATAAGGCAAATAAAGGGTTTGATTCAACATTTATGTCACCCTTAATTCACTTCAAAGGAACTT
>OLKM01003465.1:0-20784 GCA_900291075.1 Melanogrammus aeglefinus | reverse complement strand
TCCAAGATTCCCAACTAAAGGACTGGGAACCAGAGAGTCAGAAGATCCATCATTCCAATACATGATACTGGCCCCCAAGGGAGGGTGACCAGTAAGGGTCTAGGTCAGAAACTACAGCATCAGGATGTTCTCTGGATAATGATCTGTCTTCTTGTGTAGGCCTTCCCAATACCTTCGGGGGCTATGATGAGACCCCTGAAGTCACCGCCTCACATTTAAAGGTGTGTGTGTGTGTGTGTGTGTGTGTGTGTGTGTGTGTGTGTGTGTGTGTGTGTGTGTGTGTGTGTGTGTGTGTGTGTGTGTGTGTGTGTGTGTGTGTGTGTGTGTGTTTGTTAAACTTGAGGGCTTGTAAAATGTTTGACTTCTGTCTCCCCACTCTGCTGTAGGACTTTGCCGTCTCTGGCCTGGTGAACATCGTTGGAGGCTGTTGCGGAACAACCCCAGAACACATCAGGTCACTCCGCTTTCTATTATAATGCTTTGTACCAATATTCTGACCCTAGAAGGTTGATAGCCCGATGTTACCCCTGGTTGTCCCTAATGTCTTTTCAGGGATGTGTTCAGAAACATAAGGTCCCTCTTGCCAGTTGGCTGGTTAATCTTTGTGCTCTCCCCTGTTGTCTTCCCAGTCATAAACATCAACATGTTGGGACGTCTCCGACGGGCACCGTGACCCCTCTGACTGTAGTCCTGTGTTTTGGGCTGGTTAGCGACCGCAATCTTTTCCCAGGTGGTGAGGGTTGTAAAGGTGTTGTTTTCCCAGGTGTATCAGTACAGTACTGTCCACGCTTATTTAATTTAGTTTTTCGTTCTTCCTATAGAAGCAGAAGCAACCTTGAATGTGGTTGTTTCTGCATACACTCTCGCTCTACAGCGATCACACGATACCTGTCTTTCGCCAATGCTAATTGTCTTCCTTGTGATCCTCTTCCTTGTAGGGCCATAGCTAAGGCTGTGGAGCACTGCAAGCCCAGACAGCCACCCCAAAATGTACCTGAAGATTACCTGCTGCTCGCAGGTAGTGTGTGTGTGTGTGTGTGTGTGTGTTTTAGACCCCTTCACTTCTTGCAAAATCTATTGTGTTATATCTTGAATTTAAAATTGATTGCATTTCCGTTTATGTCATGATGTACACACAACAATGCCATGCTAACAACCTCTGTTGTTAGCCCTACCAGTAAGCTATAGCTTGTAGTTAGCCGACCACACCAATCTCTGCAGGGGGAAACGTGTCTGACTCAGTCCTCGGTTTGGTTCAGAACGGAGAGATATTAAATGTTTTTCGCTTTCATAATTTGTGGTTATTGGCCAAAATATGTTATTCATACCGAAGCCAATGTCTGTGTATATGCGTGTCTCGGTTTTTAGAGTCCAACCGGTCTTGATAGTTTGACATTGATCTGGGTGTCCTGGTGTTGGATCCATGGGCACAGTTTCGCGAAATGTACCTCTTTTTACCTGGTGTGCCTCTTGGCTCTTTTCTAGGACTGGAGCCTTTCAAGATCGGCCCCTATACCAACTTCGTCAACATTGGTGAGCGCTGCAATGTGGCCGGCTCACGGAAGTTCTCCAAGCTCATCATGCCAGGAAACTACGAGGTGAGGAAAACAGCATTGTCTTGTTTCCTTTCGAAAACATTGTTTAAGGAGGAAGTACCATCTATGTTGTTCTCGTTGTCTTCTGAATCCCCTCCAGGAAGCGGTGAACATAGCCAAGGCCCAGGTGGAAATGGGAGCACAGATTCTTGACATCAACATGGATGAAGGAATGCTAGATGGTCCCAAAGCCATGGCTCGCTTCTGCAATCTGATCGCCTCTGAACCGGACATAGCACGAGTAAGAGTTCTTAATAATAAATATAACCTCATACAGTGATTAACGGGGTCCGAGCAAAATTAAAGTCAAGAACACACTAATGGAAGATATAAATAATGTACGATATATAATTATGAAGGAAAGATGTTGATGAAGTGTTCCACTTCATGCAATACTGTGCCTCGGCTTTCAGGTGAGCTGCAAAGCCATGGCCAAATGTTCAGCTTGTTCATAATGCTATTATCAGGATTTGAACTCTCAACCTAAGAATCACCTGTACAAGGCATTATCCCATTGAGCCACTGATAATCCTGAACTGCAGCCTCATTGACATGGCGATTCAATAATGTACTACTTGATAGCACACAACATCCAGAAACCTCCAAGCACACATTTCTCCAGTGAATTAAGGGCTTTCTTAAAAGCATATGCCTGAAAAAGCTTTGAAAATCTGGGGAAATTAAACCTTTGTGGTCAAGAACACTAACAAAAGAAATATAATTATGACAGTTAATTATGAAGGAAAAATGGTTAACGAAGAAGTTCCCCTTAATGGCATACTATGTCTTGGCAGACCGATTCTTGGAAACTAATGAGCTGGAATGTTGATTGCCTGATGAATTTCAGTTGCTGTTCAATGTTGTGTTTCTTAAATGAGTGGCAATGACAGAATGTCATGTTCAGCTTGTTCATAATGCTCTAATCAGGATTCAAACTCTCAAACTAAGGATCACCAGTAAAAGGTATTATCCCTTTGAGCCACTGACATTCATGAACTGTATGAAGCCTCATTCGCATGGTGAAAATGTTGATTGATAAGCACACAACATCAAGAAAACTCCAAGCACACATTTCAAGAGAATTAAGGGCTTTATTAAAATAGTACAGATCTGAAAATTTGCGCTGTTAATGGTATCTACCTAATGATAAGCCATATGGTAGATGTACAATAACAAAGTGTTCATATAGGCAAAATGGGTTAAGACTGTGGACGTTTGGATTTTCTATGAAATTGTGGGAAGTGTAAAAAATGTTAGAGCAGAAGACCAGCGTAAAAAGGATGCATCTGATTTTAGAGATTAATATGATTCTGGTCAGGTTCAGGTTAATCTAATAAGAAGAAATAAGGCCAGTTCATAATTTTTTTTAAATAGTGCCAACTTTGGGTGCTGTACCACAATTTGGGTTTATGGTAAGTGGGGGGCATTGGTATCCACCCAATAATAGTTTTTTTTTTTCAGAAATGGTCATATAAGGAAAATTGCTCCAACTTTACTGGCCAATATTTCCCAAATGGAACTAAGTAAAACAAATTCTGTTTGATGAATTTTGTGAGGCTTGGTCTAAAGACTTTATGTTGCGATTTTGGTGAATTTGTGATTATTTTTGTAGCCTCTGAATCTTTTTATCATGTTTGGCTACAATATGAATTGTGGGAAAAGTAAAAAAAATGTAGGGCATAAGACCCAGGTTTTATAGATGCATTTGATTCTAAAGATTAATATTATGAAAGAATTTTGACTCCAGGTCAATCTGGTGAAGAGAAATAAGCCTAATTCATGATTTTTTACAATAGCGCCACCTTTGGGTGCAGTGCCACAAATTTGGGTTGATGGGTAGTTGGGGTTATTGGTAACCATACCTGAAAATTTCAAGAGTTTTCGACTACGGTATAGGCTGCAGTATGACTTTTACAGAATTGTAAGGAAAAGAAAAAGAACAATAATATTCTTAGGGTTTATTAGGTGAGTGCTGCTGCAGGCACTCCTCCAAAAATTCTTCACCTGGAGATTCCATACCAAGTTTAAATTAGCAATCTTTGCTTGGAATGAGATGGAATCTTATTTGCAGTATTATCCTTTTACAAGCTTGGTGTCTGTGGTGATATCATATATGCGCTAAAAGACCTTGAGCATGGAACGGAAATCTTCGATTGCCACTTCTGTATATAAACTGTATACTTCAAACGTCCAATAGCGAATGCTAAACTATGCTTTTCTTTTTTGCTAAAAGTAACGCAAAAGTACCAAATAATGTGGGACAAGTAAAGGCTTTTCAGCGATGTATGGTTAACAACGATCGCTCACACAGAAGACTGTTAGACCTGTTGTCAGACCTAGTTTAGTTTAGCTTTTTTTTTTTTTCGAACATGTTCGAGTAATACATCAAAATAAACGGACTAACCAGCAAAACCAATGACAATAGTAGTCAAAACAACAATAACAATAGTCAAAACAAAAGTAATACGTAATGTGAACCGAACATGTCCGAAAAGGAGTAGGATGAAGCATATGCTTATTTAAACCTACCCCTTCTCCACTACTCAATTAACTAACTAAGTTATCTTTCTCCCTAAACATTTATTTACATAATACAAATTTACAAAAAATAGAAAATAAATAGATTAAATAAACAAATCATTTATGAAAACACCTGATTATTAAATCCCTTCTTCCTCCCTGTACCTCGTGAAAACCATGTGTTTGTACTGCTTTTTAAACTGGATCATGCTTGGATATTGCTTGAGCTCCACACCTAGTCTATTACAGCCTTACTCCACAAACTGAAATACCAAAACTTTTTAATGTTGTAGTTGTTTCTGTACTAGACCTGATTTCTGTGCTAGACTTAGGTTCTGTACTAGACCTAGTTTCTGTACTAGACCTGGCTTCTGTAATAGACCTGGCTTCTGTACTAGACTTAGTTATGTAGGTTTTTATCCTGGAGACATGAGATCACGCATGACATGTTGTTGTATACACCAGTTTGAAAAAAAATGTGTTTTGCTTGCTGCGTTTTGCCAACATTCTTTATAAACTTGGTCCAGAGATCTCTGGGGCAGGAAGGCGCAGGAAGTCAATATTATGAAAAGTTTTTTTACATGAGTTTTAAAAGAACTAATGCAAGCACTGGAAAATGAGCCTATGGAATTTCCAGTATCTTCGGCATTTAACAAACTTAATTTCAGGCATTGTATTCCTTAACAGCGATTGTGACCTAGTAAAATAAACAAGTTCCTCTTTATCCACCTCTGGTGTTTGTTTGTAGGTTCCACTGTGCATCGACTCTTCCAACTTCTCTGTGATCGAGGCGGGGCTGAAGTGCTGCCAGGGGAAGTGCATCGTGAACAGCATCAGCCTGAAGGAGGGCGAGGAGGAGTTCCTGAGCAGGGCGGCCACGGTCAAGCGCTACGGGGCGGCCGTCGTGGTCATGGCATTCGATGAAGAGGGCCAGGTGAGCTGGGGGAGGCGGGGGAACTTAAAGGGGTCTTCCTGAACCACTGGGAAATGCTGATGAACACTGTGGTGGTATTTTCTGTAGCGAGGAACACGTTGCATCTGATAGCATGCAGTCACCGAAGAGCAACAATGGAACAAGCAACATAATACCTTGTGCAATATTACAGGACATTTTGCAACTCGAACGGACAGGTTCTTACAGATGCTGTAGTTAAGGTTTAAAGCTGCTCTCTAACAAGCTGCTATATCTAATTTGTATTCATTCTTATTAGGAATTGTTAACAATCCCAATATACAGTAAGTTACCTCTTCAGGGCTCCAGAATAACTTTTTCACTAGGAGCACTGTGGCCCCTAACTGAGAATTGTAGGGGTACAACCAGAAATGGTAGGGGCACACACCAACATGCCAATTTCATTTTCTCATCTTTTTCACTGTGTTACTGATAAATATTTTGATAATAGATGCAGAAATTGCGGAAAGTGCGGTTTCAAATTCAGTGTCACATTTTATTGTGATTCTCACCTATACCAACGTGTGCGCGCATGCGTTCAACGAGCATGGAAGCGACAGTTTCACGGGAGTGCGCCCGCTTGTCGTGCTGCTTGACAGGATGCTGCGCCTCCTCTCTGCCCGCTCACCTCTCCATTGAGAATGCAGCAGGTGCAACCAACAAACAGAGCATACTGAGGTCGGGAGATCCAGGAAACGAAGCATGAGAGGGAGGAGACCCTGAACCAACCTGCAGTGGGCCGTAGGATTCATCTGAGCTCCTGAACTATCCACTACGAACTAACCGGACCTCCTTCCCTGAACAACCAAGACAACCTGCAGCTCTGAGTCGACACCAGCTGTCAACACTATATGCTTTCTCTGCCAAGATCACGTGGCCTCTTTGAAAAACATTTAACTTTGGCATGCCTGTCAAACCAGCCCTTCAGTCTCTTCTGAGAACTCTCAACTCAACTCTCGCGCAGCCTAAAACGGAACTCAAACTTTCTGAGCAACTTCTCCTTGAGTGGCTTCGGTGGACCACATACTGTGTGCACGAAAACCATGTCACAGGACTAAACGACTCCTGTACTTGCTCACGTAGAGCAGAAAGCATAACATACACCCCTTCATCCCAATGCTTCTCAGACGCCAAACTGTTTGCACTCAACGTGGACTTTAATGTGTGGTGGAAGTGCTCCAGAGCTCCTTGTGATGCTGGAGGATATGCACAAGAGAAAATCATAACCTCAAGCTGCTTCAGCACCTCAGAAAAAGCTCTAGCCTCAAGATTTTGAGAAAAAGAATCTTGAGCAAAACTCATACAACCATCATTGGTGTTACCTTGCCTAGTGGATTGGCGTCTCGAAACTGTTTGGCAGAACAAGTGATTGTTTGAAGGAACTTATTACCTGCCTTGGTACATAGAAGCGGACCCACACTATCTGTGATTACTTACTCAGAGATGTCCCCCACTGCTGGAACAGGGTGCAACAGCACAGGAGTGATGGCCTGGTTAGGTTTTACCGGTCCTACAGGGCTGTACAAAATCCTTCTTTACCCAGGAGACAATAGAGAGAGACAAAGGGAACGCACAGCAGAAATGTGGAACAATGAACACCAAAGACAAATTTCTGAATGGCACCCACTCCACTGAGCCACAGACAGGTTTCTGAATGGGACCCAGTCCACTGAACCACAGACAGGTTTCTGAATGGGACCCAGTCCACTTAACCACAGACAGGTTTCTGAATGGGATCCAGTCCAATGAACCACAGACAGGTTTCTGAATGGGGCCCAGTCCACTGAACCACAGACAGGTTTATGAATGGGGCCAAGTCTACTGAGCCACAGACATTTTTCTGAATGGGGCCCAGTCCACTGAACCACAGACAGGTTTCTGGGCCACGCCACAGCAGATTAGCTCGTGCAGCGAAGTGGCAGAGAGTTGAGCTGGACAGCTGAACATCAGAGATGGCAAGGCTTTGCTGAGCGGTTAACTGCGCTCATCCCAAAAGCCAGGGATAGATCTGGCTTTTAGTCATTAAAAGGGCAATTTGAGTCGCCTTCAGTAGACATCCCAGGCTCCTACCTGATGTGTGTTGGCTGTAATTGCTGTAGAAGGATGCTTCCAATGGGTGTGAAATGACCTGCCAAATCTTGCCAAATACTCTTATACTCATCGTTAATTTAAGATTTAACGACTATAAAAATCAGTAAAAAGTTTGTTAAAAATAATTGGAATGTTTAAAACAGGCTTTGATCTTCGTTGATCTTGTTAAAGAGTGACATGCAGGTTTAATTATGAACTGAACCACGAAAGCCAAGTTTTTAGTAACTCAGTTAACTGAAGCAAGCCTCCTAACCTTTCTTAGAATTACAAGAGGGCCAATTCTGTCTTTTATTTATGCAGTCAAATCATAGTCAGTGATATTAGAACTAACAACTAACATTAGTAACGACATTAATGTCTAAATGATTAATGACACAAAACTCATTCACCTCTAGAAATATCAGTTCATCACTACATCTTCAGACTAAATCAGGCAGTGCAATGCTGTTGATACATTGATTACACCGCTGTATTCGCTATGTGACCGCATTTCTGCCATAGTTAAGTTTATGGCAGAAATGCAGTTCATTGCCTCCTGGCTGCGTGCACACAGCTAACCATGTTAGTAAATGGGATCCCTTCTATAGGTGTGAAAGCAACCTAAAGCTGTTGCTGTAGTAGAACTCTGTAGTAGAGCAGCCTTGGTCAGCTGTTGCTGACAACAGATGCACCCTGAGAATGGGTTATAAGTTTACCCCGCCTGCCTCAATATGAGATGTTTAGACTGCTCCCCTTTTGTTAGTGACTCATCAGGCCATCTACCCTAATTGGATCGTGGCATACACCTGGCCTGTGCATCACGTATGATAGGCAGGAACGGGAGGGATCTGAGAGGGACTGGTTGTTTTTGGTTTGGTTTCAAAATCTCTAGACTCTACTGAAGACAATATGGAGGTGTTGTAAATTCCCTGTTAGTTCGTTATATGGTATCGCATATAGATATATAATGTATATTGTTATTTCTATTCAGGCACTTGGGACAGCCTAGGTAGCACCGTTGGGGTCCTAGAGATTTACGAGGTGCACGGGTCTATGTCAGAGTTCGTTGCGCCTCGATTGCATAACCCGCAACGACAGAGAATGCATTTGTAAAGAAAAAACATTCTTATCATTTATTCATTCCTTCATTCATCTGATTATTCATTGAAGCCATCGTTGATGTCATTCGCCTATTGAAGAAATATAAACAACAAAAACTGTTCCCTGTGTATGCGTCTACTCTCTGACCGGAGTTGCCGTCCTGGATAAAGTGGTCCCAGCGCACACACGTACATTTTCCAATAAGAGGAGAAGGTGTATTAGGATGCGATAATGGGACGGGGGATTCTAAATGTTCCTCTCCCTTCCAGGCCACAGACACGGAGCGTAAGATCCAGATCTGCACTCGAGCATACAACCTTCTGGTCCACAAGGTTGGGTTCGACCCCAGTGACATCATCTTCGACCCAAACATCCTCACCATCGGCACAGGAATGGAAGAACACAACACCTTTGCCATCGACTTCATCAGGGCCACCAGAGCCATTAAGGTACGCACAGGCTAACAGGAAGCTGAATGGTGTCTGATATTGAAAAACATACATTTGTCATTTACCATAAAAAAAATTCTGTGTGTGTGTGTGTGTGTGTGTGTAGGAGACCTTGCCAGGAGCCAGAGTGGCGTGCGTCTGGCTAATAGGATGCTGAATGGTGTCTGATATTGAAAAACATACATTTGTCATTTACCATAAAAAAAATTCTGTGTGTGTGTGTGTGTGTGTGTGTAGGAGACCTTGCCAGGAGCCAGAGTGAGCGGGGGTCTGTCTAATCTGTCCTTCTCGTTCCGGGGTATGGAGGCTATCAGGGAGGCCATGCATGGAGTCTTCTTGTACCACGCCATCAAGGTGCGTGATTGGTTTGTTAGAGTTCCCTAGCGGAAAGATACCCGGACATCCAAACCTTCTGTTAGGTTTTTATATGCTTTTCTACTGAAAAGTTCAGGGCAACATTTATTTTGAGTTTAAAGTCTGAATTCTGACATTAAAGACTGAATTATTATGTTAAAGTCAGTATTCTGACTCTGTATTTCTATATTCTTTCAGAACTCAGACGAAAAAATAAAATGACAAGTGGTCCAAATCCTCTTCCGTACTTTTCAACGTTTTTATTAATATAATTGAAACAACAGCATTATGATTGGTGGAGCGCTGAATTAATTAAGTAACAATGCCCATTATATGCAAATATCAACTGCGAAAGTAACACCCAAGATCGTTCACATTGAAAGTGCTGCATATTTAAAGCATATTCCTGAGGTTATACACGAGGCCGCCGCCAAGCCCTGGGTCTCCCGCCAATGACATGCTATCCTCCCCTGTCAGGACGGGATGGACATGGGCATCGTCAACGCCGGGAACCTGCCTGTGTACGACGACATCGACAAGGAGCTGCTGTCGCTGTGCGAGAGCCTCATCTGGAACAAAGACGCAGACGCCACCGATAAACTACTGGCATACGCACAGGTACACACACACACACACACACACACGCACACACACACACGCACACAGGCACACACACACACACACACACACAGCACACACACCAGCACACACACACACACACACACACACACACCACACACACACACACACACACACACACACAGAGCACACACACAGGCACACACACACACACACACACACACACACACACACACACACACACACACACACGCGCACACACACACACACAGCCACTCAGCCCCATGACACTCGAAGACTCTCCAGACTGTGTAAGCTGCCTCAACTTGAAAAAGAAGATCACGGAGTTGGAGACTCGGGTTTCTGTCCTGTACCAGATCTATGATGGTGAGCGATTTCTGGACGGGATTGCTGCTCAGCCAAACCTCGCCGACAAACCTTGCTCTCACCTGGACTTGTCACTATCTATTGAGCCATGGCCTGCTCTTGGCACAAATCCAAAGAGGCCCAGCGCCGCTTCTACCTCCAACAAAAAATGGACTAGCACCCAGGATAAGAAGCGAGGCAGAAACTCTTCCCGCATCACCTCTCCTCCTGTAGCGCTCAAAAATAGTTTTTCACCACTGGAAACTCTCCAAGGGGAGCAATTCTCCACACCCAAGGCCAAAAGGCACAGGAGTGCTATCCGTGCTGCTAACAAGCATAAAGGGCCCGGATCCCCTACACATCATGATCCTCATCTCCTGCACTCGGGAGTCCCCCATTTCACCCTAAGCCCCACTCGGACTACTCGGGGCGCTACTCAACCACTACCACAAGATCGCCGAAGACTAAGGTATGCTAACACCACTAGCACTAATGCCGAGGCTTCCCACAGCCCATTAGCACTCAGAGGAGCTAACGCTGCTAGCACTAGCCTTGTAGCTAATACTGTTTACCCAAACAACCCAAGAACTGGCCCCATAACTACTGATAAAGCAATTGTGTGGAATGCAAACACGACACCACAGATGGCACTATCTTGGTTGGAGATGCCATGACAGAACATGTCAAACTTGCAAGGACAGAAAATCTTTGCCTTAGCAACACATCAGTCGAGGAACTGTCGTCAGAGATACAAACAATCCTCAAGAATAAACCAAACAATGCAAAGATTATCATCCACACTGGCTCATTTGATATCCTGCACAAAAAAACTGGCAGCGAGATACTTAAAAAACATTTCACCCAGCTACTGAACACTCTAAACAAACATCAAAATGTGTCTATCAGTGGACCGATTGCATGTTTTCGCAGAGGAATTGAAATCTTCAGTCGACTCCTATCTTTCAACACATGGCTGGCATCTGTCTGTCTTGCACACAACCGGAGATTTATTGACAATTTCAATGTTTTTTGGAATTGTGCAGACCGTTTTCAAGCCGATGGACTCCACCCAAACCATAGAGGGTCTAGATTACTTACAGCAAACATCAGCCACGCGCTCTTGACGACGTCAAACAGCCATAATCAAGCCTCACTCCCTATTCCTGCTGTGCCTAAGACTGACACACCCCAAACCTCCTCTCATGGAACAGAACAGAACTTTCAAACAGCCTCCTCCAAGGACACGGGCCCTGCACAGACCTCCTCCACCCCAAGGAATTCCCCTGGGATAAACCACCTTGTGGGGGAGGCTGTGAAGGCCCATGAACTCAGTAATATGGACTGTCAGCCCGAAAAACAACAATAGGACAGCCACCATGCTATTTCATCAAACATACCGGTCATCATAAACACCAAATGGCATGGTAAAATGCATGGTTATAAACCCGAAACTCGTCCTAGAAGGTTGAAAACTATCCATGTTCTTCCTACAAATATATCTCCCCCAGTTTTACCTGTTAATACCCCACAGATGAAACTGGCCCTTCTAAATGTCAGATCACTAAATAACAAAACCTTTCTGGTCAACGAGTTGATTAAAGAAAACAACTTAGATTGTATCTGTCTAACAGAAACTTGGCTAAACGATGACACGGTAACAGCAACTTTGATAGAAGCGTGTCCGCCTGATTACAGCTTCCACCAGTTTTCTAGGAAATCAAAAAGAGGTGGAGGAGTTGCAGCTATTTTTCTCATCTAAAACTGTCTGTTCAAAATCACTGAGCTAGGTGAGATTTATTATCAATTGAATACCTTGCTATAGAGCTCAAAACTGAATCAGTATTGTTTGTTATTATATATCGGCCACCCAAGCACTCACCAATATTCATACAAGAATTCTCTGAACTATTATCACTATGTGTCACAAGATATGACAAAATAGTCCTGATGGAGGAGACTTAATATCCACGTTAATAAAAAAGCAGACCAAAGAACTATTGAGCTTTTAAATCTCCTCATCAGTTTCGATCTAACTCAGCACATAACGGATCCAACACACCAGCACGGAAACACACTAGATCTAGTAATAACAACTGGATTAAACATCAATAATATTTCAATAACTGATCTACCGCTCTCTGACCATCATTGTATACTTTTTGATGTGGAAATCATCTTACCAAAAACCACAAAAGAATTCTTAGTCCATAAAAGACATCTAGACGATGAAGCTACGGAGAGATTTTCTGAGCAGATTGCTCTATATGAGCCAACTAGTCATGACTGCTCTCTAAATGAAATGGTAGAGACGGAATAAAGGCATTATCCATCTGTGGTTAGACTCTTCTTATGCCCCACTTAAACTAAAAGAAGCTTACAAGTAGGAACCTCCCCATGGTTAAGAAATATAAAATGTTAGTGAAATAAAAAGAAAATGTCGAGTAGCAGAGAGAAAATGGAGAAAAACAAAGACCACTATCCACCACGGTATCTACAAAGATGCACTAACTACCTATAACAAAACCATCCGTCTAGCAAGGAAAGGTTATTTTTCCCACATTATTACAGAAAATGCCGGAAATTCCAGAGTTCTGTTCTCCACCATTGACCGGCTGCTAAACACTGTCCCTGTCCCCCCACTATCCTCAGCAGCTAAATGTGAAGAGTTTGCTCAGTTCTTCAAGAACAAAATAACATCCATCAGATCTAGTATCACTACTACTGGAGGTGAAATTGACATCCATAGATCTTGCAACTCAACCATGAGCAGTTTTACATGTATCACACTAAGTGAACTCTCCAAAATCATCATTGAATGTAAATCTACAACCTCAGATATTGATCCTATTCCCACTGCATTCTTTAAGCGAGTGTTTGATAGTGTCTCAGGTCCGGTCCTTGACATCATAAACACATCCCTGAGAACTGGCGTTTTCCCAGATGCCTTCAAAACAGCTGTTGTAAAGCCCCTATTAAAGAAACCCAAATTGGATACCAGTACACTATCAAACTATAGACCCGATATCAAAATCTTCCCTTTATTAGTAATATGTCCTTGAAAAGATAGTATTAGTCCAAATAAATTCCTTTCTGGAACAAAATAACATATTGGAAGTCTTTCAGTCAGGTTTCGCATTGCCGATTTCACATGTACTTGCAGAGAACCACTCTTGCACAAACACACATTCATGCACACACACTAGGGATGGGAAATCGTCCCTATTTTCAGATCATCCGATCGTAGTCACTGGCGATCGCTGATAGGCGATCCGATCGGCTGAGAGGGCGGGCACAGTTACGTCAGCTTAAAAAAAAAAGAAAAAAAGAAAAAAGAAACTCGCCTGGCGCTAACATGGCCGAAAGCAATTTGGATCAAAAACATAACAGCAGAAGACGTATTTGGCGCTAGTTTAGGTGTACCAGTATGTCAAGAGAGACATGAAACGCTGACTACGGGTGATAGAACATAGGAGGAGCTGTTTTTACGCGGTCTATCACTCTTCTTCTACTGTATATATGTTTACGCTCTAGTGACAAATCATTAGAGAGAATGTGGATGTAGATAGATTTCATAGGTTATGCGTGATGACATCCCATTGTATATTTCTGCTGAACCTATATGTATGCGAGAGGCCAATAAATTCCATTACCAACTGTTTATTGTCATACACAATATGTCATATATGATGAAACATATAAACTTTCTAAAATCTAAATGAGACAAAAGACTAGTAAGTCCTACTTATCGCGCCCAAATATGAAAAAGAGAGATGCTAATCAAGAGATCTAGCGAGGTTTAACCCGGTGTTTAAACCTGGGTGATAAGTCTCTGGTGTCATCTGGACCCAGATTTGAATTTACACTCCCACATATACAAAAGTGACCAAAACAGCTTTTCTTTCAACCTCAGGAACATAGCCAAAGGGTACGTATCATCATAAACCAACAATGATGCGAGTAAGCTATATACAATGCTTTCATATTCGAGCCGGCTTAGACTACTGTTAATTCACTTTTCGCTGATCTTCCCAAGAAAACAAACTGAAAGACTCCAGCTCATTCACAACACTCTGCGCTAGGTTATTAACCAAACTAAAAGAGGAGAGACACATTAGTCCTGCCTGCTACTAACTGCTCCTGTTACTTTTAGAATTGACTTTAAGGGTCTTCCTCCTCACATACAAAGCTCTAAGAGGGACAAGGCCCTAGCTACATTGCTTAACTCTCTTAATGAACTACTACACACCAGCTAGAACACTGCGATTCATCAGATACAGTTTGTTACGGGTCCACCAGAAGCAGTCATAAGAAGATGGTGACGCGCCTGGTCAAACTAGCGCCCAAAATTATGAACACATTTACCCATTATATTAGAAATCAGCCGTAGACACCTGTTAAAAGCAGCTTAAAACCTTTCTTTTTACCAAAGCATTTTATTAATTTTATTCTGGCACTATTTATTTCTCTGTAACTCGTACATTTTACTATGTTCTCTTTTTAACCGGTTTTAAGGGTTTTATTATTATTCTTTTATCATGCATTTAGTAAGCTATCAGAACACAGGTTTCGGATACGATGTTGGTCATTTTGATTTTTTTGTTCTTCTTGCTCATGTATTGCTTCTGCTGCTTGCTTTTTTTGGATTTTTATGGTAAAGGCCACTTTTTTGAATTGCCAAATTTGTACGAAATGTGCTATATAATTAAAGTCTCTTACTTACTTACTTACTTACTATTTAGAAGTACGAATTTTAGATCCCCATTTTAATAATTGCGTAATCCGAAAACAAAACAAAAAAAAAAAACCAATACTCAACGAAATCTCGTCGGTCCTAAATCATGCGGGTAGGGCGAAGACGAGCCATCTAACAGCAGGTCAAAACAGCGCGGTCGTGATGTTGGAGCAAATGAGGGGGCGGATTTTTGATCTCAGTATCTTCATTCAGCTGACCGCGCGAGCACTGTGGTTAATCATTGCCAGCGCAGGCTACGACACTTGGCAGTTGGAAGGCAGCCTATGCACCTCGTCCTGATCATACAGCGGAGCTGAGCGAAAACGGCGACGAAACTCCCTGCGCTGAGCGGTGCTGTCCTGATATGAAGCGTGTACGATTTTGTCGCGAGTGTATATTTATTGGTTTAAGAAATCCAAACCAATCAAATCATCGAGGGATGTAAAACCATTTCAACAGGATAGCAGCGTTACTTAGTCAACTGGGCGGGATACACCGCGCCAAATGTGTCAGATAAGAGACAACGCCGAGCGAAAATTCTAGGTTTTGAGACTCCGGCGGCTCGCAGGTGCACGTCAGGACAGGTTTCATCTGAAATGAACAGTTAATCACTTCCGGCTCGCTCGGTGGTGTCGCACCGCTGTATGTTTTCTATAAGTCTCTCTTTGCAGGACCAGGGCTTGGGTCCAGTTAGTACGGTGTGGTGGGTGGTGGCCCCCTTTACAGTCCGTGCCATTGAATTGTCGTTGGTAAACTTGCTTTGGTGTCTCTCTGTTTAAATTGCAAAACCTTTTCTTTGTTAATTAGTTATTACATATCCCGAGCCAATACCTGGTGTGGTTCAACGTCTTTTGCATTTACAAGCCAAACACAACTGGTTTTTCCAACACCTGACACATACACTGCAGAGCATTCTGTAAATGCAGTCGATTTGAATGGTTTTTCTCGCTCTTACATTGTGGACCCCCACCACGATATATCAACGAACACACTCAAGCTTATTGGTTATTGTCCCCTCCACTTCTATAACAAACAATGCCCTGGTGAGAGAGAGAGGGGACGGAGAAGATGGGTTTTGATTTTTATACCGCTGTGTATATCGGTTACCGGACTGTATCAATCCCGGTGTTTGAAAATTGTCCACACCGCCGGCAACCCCTAGTCTTGCATTCTGCATTTTAGGCTATGACTGTGTGTACTGGACTGTATTACTCTCGCTCTCGCAATTTTTGCAAATCGTTAATATTTGAAGTCTTTAGAACATTGAAAACACCGCAAACTATTGGAGCTTTCAGACAAGCGTGGGCTGGTCCGGCGTTTTTTGTTTTGGTTCATGCACAGATGTCGGTTATCGGCGCGTTGTTGCTTTCGGTTGATAAAGGTATTTCGGCGCCGAAACCGAAAATTCGCTTTTGGCGAGTGTGTGTCGCGAAAATTCGGTGCATCCCTAATTATAAATCCACATAATTTACAAGTCATTTCGACGATCATCTGTCTCAAGTCATTTTTTTATGAAGACAAGTCAAAGTTCAAGTCGAGCTCTTTCATCCAGTCTCTCTCTCGCAGCAAGTCTCAAGTCCTCAAATTTTGCGGACTCCGAGTCTGGACTCGAGTCAAGTCATGCTGACTCGTAGTCCCCAAGTCTTGGTGTATTGTTATATATTCTCTCTCATATATATTATCTTAGTATATATATTTTATATGATATAGAATAACTATAATTACTAAATATTATCATAATATAGTGGGTATAGCTATACTACAGGGGCTGGAAAGTATTTAGTCAGCACCATTGTGCAATTCTCCACTTTAAAAGATATGAGAGAGGCCTGGAATTTTCATATAGGCTATATATAGATATAGGAGAAAATAAAATAAAAATATAGAGATACGATTGTTGACTTTTTAAGTGTGGTGAGAGTGTGGTGAAAATAAGTATTTGTCAATAACAAAAGGTCATTGCTCAATACTTTGTTCCATGCCCTTGTTGCGCAACTGGCAGAGATCAAATGTTTTTCTGGTAAAGTCTTTACAAGTTTTCCACGACTGCTGACTGGTACTTTTGGGCCATCCCTCCACTGAGATCTCCTCTACGAGCTGCAGTGATGTTTTTGGCCTTCGTGGGCACAGACTTTCACTCCCTCCAAGGATTTCTATGGGCGTTTGGCAAACTCCAGGCCTTTGATATGCTTCTTACCGAAGCCATTCCTTCATTGCCCGGGCGGTTGTGTTTGGGGTTCATTGTTCAGCTGGAAAGACCCAAGCCACGTTTCATCCTTCAGTGCCCTTGCGATGGAAGGAGGTTTTCACTCAAAATTCTCACGATACAATGGCCCCAATTCATTCTATTCCGTCCCACGGATCTCAAGACGGCCTGGTCCCTTGGTAGCATGTGTATTGTTCTATTGGATGCAACTTCAAGATTTCTTATCTCCTTCCAAACATCGACGAGTTGAGGTTTTTTACAGTTCTATTTTGGTGCTGTTATGACATTTCTCCCAATCTGTTCGGATCATCCAAATGCTTCTCTTAGCAAAACTTCAAACGGGCCGGACGGACTTGCAAATGGCTTTAGTCAAGGGGGACAGTTGATTGCAGGATTTGAGTCCTGGCTGGCGTAGCTCGCTCTCTTAGTGATTGGTAAGCCTTATGTACTTTCGGGTTCCCATCTCTCTGTTTCACTAGATCCCCCCGTGTGTGACTGGACTTATTTGTTCACGTTTCATTTGATCCATTTTGGCCACCACAGTGGTGAGATTCTGCGTGGAGCACCCAGATCAGGGGATTATTCAGTTCTGTATGTCTTCCATTTCCTAATAATATATATAATATAGATATATATAATAGCTGCTCTACTATTGGAGATTCAGACTATCCCATGCTGGTGAGATAACAATTGTGTTTTGGTGTCCTTTGACAGCTTTTGGTCCTTGATCCATGTGGAGTTTGGTTCAAATATCTGCGAGTGACTGTTCTCGCGCGCTCTCGCTGCTCGCTCTTTTTGTTATACTCATAAGTTGTTCAAACACGGTGCATTAATACAGGAACGAGATGGAGAACAGAGGAGTCCTCTTAAAGAAGAAGTTACAGGTTCGCTGTGACATTTGCTTTATTTTTCACATAATTTGCAAATAAATTCTTAAGATCAGACAATGTGTTTTCTGGATTTTTTTCTCTTGCTCATAGTGAAGGTACTATGATAAAAATTACAGCCTCTCCTCGTCATTTTAATGTAGAACTTGCAATGGTGGCTGACTATAAATACTTTTTTCCCCCACTGTCATGTATATTAAGGGATGCATGGAATTTGCTTCTGAAAAATGGCCAAAAGACGCAAATTTCGGCGAAGTAAATACCTTTCATCAGCGAAACACGCGGAACATATATGTGATGAAGCAACGTACAAGACGGCAGACACGCTTGGATAAGCACCGCTCTCGCGGTCTGTGGAACGTTTTTAATGATTCTGAGAAGAACCCCGTATAGCGATATTTGGCAAACATCCATGCCTTGTTTTAATGAAGTTAGTACACAGTGTAGCCATAAATGCAATACTGGTTATAGGGTGCCGCGATGTGGGAATCTTTCACAGCGGAGTAGTACAGGGTGAGAAGGTATGTGTGCCTGGGGCTTGGTACGAGGCGCGGGGATAGGGAAAAAGATAGTTCAGAGACCACCCACAGTGCGTTAAGTTGATGAACCTTGTGAATGTTAAATAAACTTCTGAAAGAATAAAGGATATTTATGTTGAACACATGTATATAATCGATAATTGAATGTGCCTGCGCATATACTCTGTGGCATATCCAATTAAGACAGCAGCGAGATAGTAATGCCACGGGAGGACACTGGATGTTATGTTCGCACAGAGTATCGAAGAAAAGCCTTGCCACGATTCAACGGCCTCAGGAGTAATTCTTGACCGGTGGTGTCAGAGCGCAAGACTAGGGAGACGTCATGGCTAAATTTCTCTCCCCGACAAACTTTGGCATTCGCAAGTCCTGGCCGAGTGGCCTTATTGGAAGCAGCGTGTGCTTGAGGTTCAGAACTGCTACAAACTTACAGGAAGGATGGCGCGGTTGTTCTACTCATTTATGCATATGTGACAGCGAGGACATGAGATGGGGTGTTTCGTTGTCTTCAGTTTTGCTTGAGGAAGGAGACGAGGGGATAACGTGGTGTCTGTTTGCTAGCGGAGGAACCTGATTCATGAGCCGGGCATTGTTATCCCACAAACGTCTGCCAATAAGAGAGGAGAAAAGCGAGCCTTTTATCAGGGGCTTCTGTATGATATACAGACATTTGTGATTTCGGGCTGCGTAGAGAGGAAGAATATACTAACAAGCGAAACGAATCAGTTGTATGGAATACTGAACAAACGTCATCGCAAGAAAACTTCAGCTACGATAGAGAGACCTGCACTGCCGTACCGTACACAACCGTCAAAGCACAGATATACATATAACAGAGGTACTTCACCATTAGCATTGCAAGGAGAGAGAGACAGATGCAGCAGTTCGTCACACAGTTCAAGGCAAGTTCACAGATCGTGAAAATATTTGGAAGCAAAGATTGGAATAATGAAATGGTCGAATGTGGAAATGCGGGGAAAGTGCGTCATAGCCGGGATGAAATTGCCCCTGTGCGTTGAATCACATTGCAACACTGCAACAATGTTGGAAGAGAAACGATGTGAACATTTTCAGAGAGGAAAACAGCTATCTATCTAAAACCCACTTGGTGCTGCAGCACTCCTATGGATAGCCCAGGTGGGAAGCTACAGTGCCATGGGCCGTTCAGGAGCACTTAGCGCTACAAAGCATAGAGACACCCGCTAACAGCTTATTCTTATTCGTGGACACAAGTAACAATCTTTCTCAGCAGGCACTGTCTGTGAGAATGAAACTACTTGTAGGAGAGTTGGAGGAAACCGCGCTGTTGCCGGCACAGCAGCACCTACAGGCATACGCGTGAGCATGGAACACTAAAGATGAACCTGTAGTAACAACTCAAAGACATGTCAGCCGTACGCTGTCCACAACGCTAGGGTGTGCACTTCCATTTAGAAAAAGTTCGAATAGGAACTCCAGTGGCAATGGGAGCAGAAGAGTGGCATTATTGTAAGTACAGCCCATGACTTGGTGGCAGCAGCGCGATGTGCAGTCATTGAAGAGAGCACAGTGTACAGCTCGCATCTGTTCGTAGCATCTAAGAACGGAATGGCGTTTAAGAGAGAAACAGTACACCTGCCGTGTCACAGATTGAGCTTATAAAAAAAACTATACGTCTCTTCGTATATAATAGATAACTCAATGCAGCAGTGGTTATTTTCCGATTCCATTGCTCCCAGACAGTTTGCAAGCTTCACTATCCTTTTATCACCGCCGCTTGGCAGTATATAGATATAGAGATATATTTGGATAATACGATGCGCTCCGCTCTCTCTCCCCAGAAAGATGATGGAGACAACTGCAGAGGCTAGAGGGATAGATATATATAGATAGAGATATAGATATATATATGGCACACAAGGGAACCGAACATGACCAGCGGTGAGAATAAAGCATTTCTCATAGTTGCATTATTTGAGCTCAACGAGAAAAGCTGCTCCCTATAAGCAGAGCAGCGCTTGGTTCCTAGGGCACATTCTGGTGTGGTGTCAAAGTCAAGCTGGGTACGGCAGCTACCCACCAGCAAACGTACAGGAGCTGAAACGATTTGGGAATGCGTGAATTATCTGGAAGATTAGCATCCCCACACTTTGTCCACGTGGGACAGCCGCCGTATGGAGCTCCTGAAAAGCAAGAACATTTGGATATTAGATTTTCTGCACAACAAGCTACTTATCGGACCAAACCAAGAGCTACTGACGACGGCGCCAGCTCTTGCTTTACCTAATGCGTGGCAAGCCTACGTCTGTGCTGCTGACCGCCAGCAGCTGATGGACGGGCCGGGCGATGCTTTGTTGCAGCAATGGAAACCCACGCATATTGCTCAAGAGCCTCACAAGAAGCGGAAAACGCTACGCTCCCAGATCGAAAGAGAATGCTCTGTGCTGGCGTGTGG
>OLKM01003464.1:29475-35982 GCA_900291075.1 Melanogrammus aeglefinus | reverse complement strand
ACCTAACTTGAAAAGGTATGGTTTAAGATTTAGTTCAAACCGTGATGTGACGTGAGATACGCGATGTGACTCGGCTCCTCACCTTAGTAAACGAGACCATTTCCGGATAACCTGAGGGATCTGGAAGTAGAAACACATTAACATCGTCCCCGTGTCCACACACTGACCGCAAAGTTCCAATAAGCTCGGCCATCAATGGTTTATTTTTTTACGCGATTCCCACGTGTCCGATCGGATACAACGATAGCTAAATTACCAACCGCCTTGCTAAGGGCCCTGCTTTAACAATCACCACCTAAGTGAGCGCTGGAGGTGGAAAAAACAATGACCTAATTGCTCAAAATGTTTCCCTCCCTCTGCTCTGATTAAACATTAGCACGCTGTTAAACCAATTGCTGCCCTCGCCAGAACCAAGCAACGGAAACCCTCTTTTAGTGTTTTTATTCTTTTTACATTTTAACGAGGAGAAAGCCCCCGCCACAGACCCGCCCTGCCGGAGGGGAAGAAAATACCAAACATTTAGGAAAGATTGGAAACTTGTTATGGAGGCAGTGCGGGTGCGGGGATGTGCTCTTTGGGTTTCGCTGTGAGTGAATAATACATGAGATACAGGCCTGTGATAGGTCTGGAAATCTGACAGAAATCGGAGGAGGGATGCTTGTATATTCATGCCCCTGTCTTCATTTAATCAGTTAGTGTGCTTGATAGCAGTCAGAGTGTGTGTTTTATTCATTTCAACCGGTGTGCGATGATGTATGCTGATGGCTTTATAACACCGTGATGGCTGACATTTAATTTCCCATCGACACACAAAGTGATGGGGCCCCCCCCCCTAGACATGGAGTGACAGGGTCCAATGTGCACTTGCTGATTGGCCCTACAGACGGCTGGAGGAGGGGCCCTGCAGACCCACAGAGAGGGGGTGGCCCCCCGGCACATATAGGGACGGGCTCCTATACAAAGGTTCCATTCATTGTGTTTCTAAACCAGAACAACTCCTCCTGGGGCCTTTCTGACTCCTCCTCCTCCTCCTCCTCCTCCTCTCTCGCTGTCTCTCTCTCTCTCTCTCTCTCTCTCTCTCTCTCCTCTCTCCTCTCTCCTCTCCTCTCTCGCTGTCTCTCTCTCTCTCTCTCTCTCTCTCTCTCTCTCTCTCTCTCTCTCTCTCTCTCTCTCTCTCTCTCTCTCTTCTCTCTCTCTCTCTCTCTCTCTCTCTCTCTCTCTCTCTCTCCCATTGTTCACTGTCTCTCTTTACAGAGAGCTTCTTCGTCTCCTCTCCCCCTCCCCCTCTGTATTTCTCTCTCTCTCTCTTCCCAATTAGTTTGATCAGAGTGTCCAGAGGTCAGAGTTCATGTGATGGGGTTAGGGGTCCCCCTCATCTCCACCCAGGGAGCTGCGGCTGGGTAACTATCCCCAACGTCGGAAAGAGACCACATTCCTGTGAGGATTAACTCATTAAGCAAAAAGTGACCCCTTGCAGTTGTAATGTTATTGACTACTTTGCTTGCAAATTATATGATTCATGGTGTGTAAGTGGGCCGATAATGATGTTATCTTTGTTGAATTATGTGTAGCTCAAAATCCTGTCTTCCCCCAAATCTACCTGTAGGCATCCTTGAACAAACTCACAATTTAAAGTGCTTTGATTGCCTTAAAAATCCCCATATAAATGATCTGCATTATTCATTACTATGAGGATTCTTATTGTCTTTATTAAGATGCCAAACCCCCAACCTCCTCATTAATAGCACAACAGGTAAATTGCTTTGGGTGAAACCGTTTTGCTTGACTAAAATAGTCAATAATTAACCAGACTAGGATTTCATTAGAAAGACGAGCAGGCTTGTGCCAGGTCATGACCAATGACTCAGGCTCGGGTGTCAATCATAACAGGGAGGTTTGGGTGGACTTGCAGTTGCTGAGTCTAGCTGTCATGGTTGTGAGGTAGACACATACCCAGGTACGCCACCATCCCCCGCCCTGCTGACGATCAGCTGGTGGGGTGGGGAACATCCGGGGAGACCCCAGCTATCTCCACCAGGCTTACCATGTCAGCGCGTCTGTCAGAGTATCAGTGCCGTCTGTCATCTGGGAGAGGCTTTATGAGTTTCATGCCCTGCCCCACCTGAGCCTGGGAAACACCCTTTTGAATAGAGATACTCAGGTACAAGGATACCACATGCATAACATACAATTTATACTGAACGTACATACACACATACATACAATATATACTGAACATACATAAACACATACATACACACATACATACAATATATACTGAACATACATACACACATACATACACACATACATACAATATATACTGAACATACATACTGCACATACATACATACATACATACATACATACATACATACATACATACATACATACATACATACATACATACATACATACATACATACATACATACATACATACATACATACATACTGAACATACATACATACATATATACAAACGTACGTACGTACGTACGTACGCACGCACGCACACACACACACACACACACACACACACACACACACACATACATACATACACACATACCTACTGTACATACATACATCCACACATATACTGTACATACCGTACATGCATACATACATACATACATACATACATACATACATACATACATACATACATACATACATACATACATACATACATACATACATACACACACACACACACACACACAGACACACACACATACATACATACTGTACATACATACATACATACATACATACATACATACATACATACATACATACATACATACATACATACATACATACATACATACATACATACATACATACATACATACATACATACATACATACATACATACATACATACATACATACATACATACAACATACATACATACATAACATACATACATACATACATACATACATACATACATACATACATACATACATACATACATACATACATACATACATACATACATACATACATACATACATACATACATACATACATACATACATACATAAATACATACGAGACGGGTCGTAGCTTAGGATCCACCCTCATCCTCTTGATGGTCATCAGACCTGATCAAACCCACCGAGCGGTAATGCTGAACAGATGTTGGTGAACTCTTCGCACAAGATCAACCACTCACTGCTCCTTGGCCGCGTTGGTCAGGGGGTTTTCTCCGAGAGAACGTTGATCTGAGCAGCAGGATTGATGTGCACAGCGGGAAACAGAATCAGAGGATAACAAGTTTAACAGTTGGGACCTAAATCCTAAAGTGTTTTATTGTATATATATATATTTGCAAATATTTTTTACAAGTGATACTGCGCATATTGTGGTAAAACCAAAGGGCTTTTAGGGGTCAGGGCTGAGAGAGAGAGAGAGAGGAGAGAGAGAGAGAGAGAGAGAGAGAGAGAGAGGAGAGAGAGAGAGAGAGAGAGAGAGAGAGAGAGAGAGAGAGAGAGAGAGAGAGAGAGAGAGAGAGAGAGAGAGAGAGAGAGAGAGAGAGAGAGAGAGAGAGAGAGAGAGAGAGGAGAGAGAGAGAGAGAGAGAGAGAGAGAGAGAGAGAGAGAGAGACAGAGACAGAGACAGAGACAGAGACAGAGACAGAGACAGAGACAGAGACAGACAGAGACAGAGAGGGGAAAGCCCCTAGGAGCTAGATTGAAGTTGAAGGCCAAGTGTACGGCATGGCATTTTTATTTGTAGAGCGCATTTCATACACGTGGCAATTCAATGTGCTTCACACAAAAACAAAATGAAAAAATAAAATAAAAAATATGGAACCATACACAATTTTACCAATGATAAAAGTAAAATTTAAAATACACATGGACCACCAACAGCAAAGAGTGAATTTAAAAGTAAATAAGAGAATAAAAAAAGACATGTAAAAACAATGTGCAACAAACTGCCGGCAGCATCTTAAAAGAGTTTAAGGGGACATAACACATTGAAAAGAGGGACCTTTGAGTTTTGTTTTCTTTTAATATTAAGATACTCCTTTAAGATTGACTTTCCTTGCATGACTTGCTTTGAGTTTCCACAGGTGAGATCATGGCCGTGTGACGGGCTGGAGCGGTGGATCCTAACGTGTGTTGTGTATTTCTACCGCGTCCTCTTAAAGGGTCTGGCATTAATTCAGCATTCAACTCAATGTACCAATATGTTGTACCACGAGAGCCAGAGCTGCTAAACACAAGCATTTTACACACGCACACACACACACACACACACACGCACACACACACACACACACACACACACACACACACACACACACACACACACACACACACACACACACACACACACACACACACACACACACACACACACACACACACACACACACACACACACCATTACATCTAATGATATAGGTAGGCCTAGGAACAGACTGTTGATCGGTGGTCTTAATCCAGTCTTTACGGCGGCCATCTCAGACACAGAGATCCATTTGATGCCCTTTTCTGAGGTGGGTCACCTGAGCAACGCGATGGTGTTGTTGAGGGGGAAAAAACCAACTAAAACCCCTCAGCAGTGACAGCACCATCAGCCTTCTACCCCAGACCGGATAATTCATGGCCATTATTATTCTACTTTCTCTACTTCTACAAACTGTCACACAACTGTCCAGGTTTGTGGACAATAAATAGTTTCATTAATTCCAACAAAATATTCGATATATCATGCATATATGCATGCATAATATGCATGCAAAAATTCACACAAAAATAATTTCCACTCTGGAGTTAGCGTTTTCCCCTCCCCACTATACATTCCCACCAATAAACACACTATTTCGCTCCGGGAGCAATTACTGTCCAACAGCAACATGGCCGACATGCCATCACTAGCTATTACACACACGAGCCAAGTCAGCGAGGGAGGAGGAGGAGGAGGAGGGGGAGGGGGGAGGGGGAGGGGGGAGGGGATGAGGAGGAGAGGAGGAGGAGGAGGAGGAGGAGGAGGAGGAGGAGGAGGGGTAAGTAGGCCATGTGAGCGTTATCTGCTTCCCATGCTGGGGGAGATTGGCTTCTCCGGGCGCTGGGGCAGCCGCGGCGGTGTCCAGCGAGAGCGCGGCATGGGGGCGCTGAAATCAAAGTCACTTCACATTAAAGGGGAGTTGGTGATGAAGGGCAGAAGGCCTTTTTGAAAAGCTTCAAATTAAAAGTCCCGTATTTATAAGCAAAATTGCTGGCTTGAGACCATTAAGCGACCAAAAACGATAAGGGCCGTTTGACAAGATTATTTTTAATGACGATTCAATCGGAGACAATTGGATTTACAGTGAAGACCTGTGGGCCACAACAAGCATGCAAACTCAAGTACTATCAGCTGATGTGTCATTCTCAGATCCAGCAGTGTGTTCTATGATAACTTCTGGAGGGAGACGGCACAGCAGGGTGGGGTTATACTTTGTTTCCTGAATCGAGAAATTCCAACAAAGACACACTAAATGTTGCGAGAGGAGGAAGTTTCCAATTTGGGATTTTAATTATACATTTTGCAGTTGTCAGTCTATGTTGATTTTAAACCTTTTTTTTTACAGTTATTTACTGCTGGCCAAGTTTCTGTTCGCCAATTACACAGTTAAGGCAAGGTGATTGGTCAGTGTGTCCCAAAACACCCCGTGGAACGCGCGGTTCACCCAGATTGGAGGTTGTCTACTTTGGATATGAATCTCAAGTCTGATTGTGTGCAAACAAACCGAGGCTTTGTTTTAGGATTTATTTTACATCATTCCTGGTAGCAGCTGACTCCATTGAATACATATTGTTAATCTTTTAAACAATCCAACCCATGCGAATACTCTTCTAAGATAGGAGTTCAAACATTATTTTGTTTCTTGTAGCTTTCACTAAATAAATACCTTGCCATCTCGGGAGAAGATTTAATCTTTTTGTTGAAATCCTCATCAAGTGGCTACACTAATTTGCTTTAATATGCTTATTCATTACAACATAGAACACCAAAGCCCTGAGTACACACAGGTGTAAAGAAGAAGTGAATACAATATCTTATTCAGCACTTTCAAATGTGTATTTATTTAGTCAATTTGATTTGGTTAAATTAATTAAATTCCCCTTAACCTAACGGCCTGTCACACGAAATCTGATATATTTTCTTCATTAAAAAAAAGAAGCTCAAAACGTAACATTAAAGCTTAAACGTTTGGCAATGGCGAAACAGTAACCAGCACCCAGAACCCAAACCAGTCAGAACCATTTCACTTCCATAAGCGTTGGTGAGAGGCTGCTTCCACGACCCAGATCGCTGGACCTCCGCTCAGCTGCCAACCAGGTATGTGGAGAGCGGTCTGGTACTGCCATCGCTCACCAGACTGTCCCCTTGACCTCTCCTTATACCTGAAGACTTTTTAAGCGCAGGATTTCCAAGGGTGGGGGCGTGTAAGAGGTGTTTGTGTGTGCGGGTGTGTTGGTGTGTTGGTTAGGATCCATCATT
>OLKM01003464.1:11975-26975 GCA_900291075.1 Melanogrammus aeglefinus | reverse complement strand
AGTGGTGGTGGTGTTAGTAGTGGTATTAGTAGTGGTGGTGTTAGTAGTGGTGGTGTTAGTGGTGCTAGTGGTGGTGGTGTTAGTAGTGGTGGTGTTAGTAGTGGTGTTAGTAGTGGTGGTGTTAGTAGTGGTGGTGGTGTTAGTGGTGGTGGTGTTAGTAGTGGTGGTGTTAGTAGTGGTGGTGTTAGTAGTGGTGGTGTTAGTGGTGGTGGTGTTAGTAGTGGTGGTGTTAGTAGTGGTAAGTGTTATGGTGTTGTGTTAGTAGTGGTTAGTGTTTAGTAGTGGTGGTGGTTAGTAGTGGTGGTGTTAGTAGTGGTGGTTAGTAGTGGTGGTAGGTAGTGTTAGTTGCTGTAGTGGTGGTATGTGTATGTGTGGTGGTGTTTAGTAGTGGTGGTGTTAGTAGTTGGTGGTGTTAGTAGTGGTGGTGGGTGTTAGTGGTGGTGGTAGTAGGTGGTGGGTGTTAGTTAGTGGGTGTTAGTGAGTGGTGGGTTAGTGATGGATGGTGTTAGTGGTGGTGGTGTTTAGTAGTGGTCGTGTTAGTAGTGGTGGTGGTTAGTAGTGTGGTGGTGTATGTGTGGTGGTGTTAGTGTTGGTGGTGTAGTAGTGGTGGTGTTAGTAGTGGTAGTGTTGTGAGTGGGGTGTTAGTAGTGGTGGTGTAAGTGTGGTGGGTGGTAGTGGTGTGGTGTTAGTGGTGGTGGTGTTAGTGGCGGTGGGTTAGTGATGTTGGAGTTAGTGGTGGTTGTTAGTAGTGGTGTGTGTTAGGTGGTGTGTAGTAAGTGGGTGTGTGTTAGTGTGGTGGTGTTAGTAGTGGGTGGTGGTGTTAGTAGTGTTGGTGTTAGTGGGTGGTGTGTTAAGTGGTGTAAGTTAGTGTGGTGTTAGTAGTGGGTGGTGTTAGTGGTGGTGGTGGTTAGTAGTGGAGTGTAGTAGTGGTGGTGTAGTAAGTGGTGGTGTTAGTAGTGGTATTGTTAGTAGTGTGGTGTTTAAGTAGTAGGTGGTGTTAGTAGTGGTGGTGTTAGTAGTGGTGGTGTTAGTAGTGGTGGTGTTAGTAGTGGTGTTAGTGGTGGTGGTGGTTTTAGTAGTGGGGGTGTTATTGGTGGTGGTGTTAGTGGTGGTGGTGTTAGTGGTGGTGTTAGTAGTGGTGATGTTAGTAGTGGTGGTGTTAGTAGTGGTGGTGTTAGTAGTGGTGGTGTTAGTAGTGGTGGTGTTAGTGGTGGTGTTAGTAGTGGTGGTGGTGTTAGTAGTGGTGGTGTTAGTAGTGGTGGTGGTGTTAGTAGTGGTGGTGTTAGTGGTGGTGGTGTTAGTAGTGGTGGTGTTAGTAGTGGTGGTGTTAGTGGTGGTGGTGTTAGTAGTGGTGGTGTTAGTAGTGGTGGTGTTAGTAGTGGTGGTGTTAGTAGTGGTGGTGGTTTTAGTAGTGGTGGTGTTATTGGTGGTGGTGTTAGTGGTGGTGGTGTTAGTGGTGGTGGCGTTAGTGGCGGTGTTGTAGTAGTGTGTGTGTAGATGGTGGTGTTAGTGGTGTGGTTTAGTAGTGGTGGTTATTGTAGTGTGGTGTAGTAGGGTGGTGGGTGTTAGTTAGTGATGTAGTGGTGGTGTTTTGTAGTGGTGTTGTAGTAGTGGTGGTGGTGTTAGTGGTGGTGTTAGTAGTGGTGTTAGTTGTAGTGGTGGTGTTAGTGGTGGTGGTGTTAGTGGTGGTGTTAGTAGTGGTGGTGTTAGTAGTGGTGGTGTTAGTGGTAGTGTGGTGGTGTTAGTAGTGGTGGTGTTAGTGGTGGTGGTTGTTAGTGAGTGGTGGTGGTGTTAGTAGTGTGGTGTTTAGTAGTGTGTGGTGTAGTGAGTATTGTGTGGTTGGGGGTAGTAGTGGTGCGGTGATAGTAGTGGTGGTGTTAGTGGTGGTGTGTAGTAGTGTGGTGGTGTTAGTAGTGGTTGGTAAGTGGTGTTGTAGTGGTGGTCGTAGTAGTGTGGTGGTGTTAGTAGTGGTGTGGTATAGTGTGTGGTTGTAGTAGTGGTGGTGTTAGTTAGTGGTGGTGTGTTAGTAGTGGTGGTGTGTTAGTAGTGGTTGGTGTTAGTGAGTAGTGGTGGTGTAGTAGTGGTGGTGTTAGTAGTGTGGGTGTTAGTGGTGTGGTAGTTAGTGGGTGTGGTGTTAGTAGTGTGTGTGGTAGTGAGTAGTAGTAGTGGTGATGTAGTTAGTAGTGTGTTGGTGTTAGTAGTGGTGGTGTTAGTAGTAGTGTTAGTGGTGGTGTTAGTGGTGGGTGTGTAGTAGTGGTGGGTGTTAGTAGTGTGGTGGTGTAGTAGTGGTGTGTTTAGTTGTGTGTTAGTAGTGGTGGTGATAGTAGTGGGTGGTGTTAGTAGTGGTGGTGGTGTTAGTAGTGGTGGTGGTGTTAGTAGTGGTGGTGTTAGTAGTGGTGGTGTTAGTAGTGGTGGTGTTAGTAGTGGTGGTGTTAGTAGTGGTGTTGGTAGTGGTGGTGGTGTTAGTGGTGGTGGTGTTAGTAGTGGTGGTGTTAGTAAGTGGTGGTGTTAGTGGTGGTGTTAGTAGTGGTGGTGTTAGTAGGTGGTGGTGTTAGTAGTGGTGGTGGTGGTAGTAGTGGTGGTGTTAGTAGTGGTGGTGTATAGTAGTGGTGGTGTTAGTAGTGGTGGTGTGTAGTAGTGGTGGTGGTTATAGTAGTGGTGGTGTATAGTAGTGGTGGTGATAGTAGTGGTGGTGATAGTAGTAGTGGTGGTGATAGTAGTGGTGGTTAGTAGTAGTGGTGGTGTTAGTAGTGGTGGTGTTAGTAGTGGTGGTGGTGTAGTAGTGGTGGTGATAGTAGTGGTGGTTAGTAGTGGTGGTGGTGTTAGTAGTGGTGGTGTTAGTAGTGGTGGTGTTAGTAGTGGTGGTGTGTAGTAGTGGTGGTGTTAGTAGTGGTGGTGATAGTAGTAGTGGTGGTGATAGTAGTAGTGGTGGTGTTAGTAGTGGTGGTGTTAGTAGTGGTGGTGGTTGTGAGGTAGGATAAAGGTGGTGGGTAAAGAGGATATTTAGGCCCCTGGATGTTTGTCGGCCCCAATGGTTTGCAGTATGGCCAAGAGGGGGGGGGGCATCCCCACAGCTTAAGGCGGGAGCGGCAGAGAAAACCCAACAGCTGTTGGACCGGGTTTGTCCTGTGTGAATGTCGCTGTGTTATCTTTATATTATATGTTGTGTTACAGTTCATCAGGGAGGAGCGGAACACGACGTGTCTAAGTAGTGCCTTCACCATTGTGTGTGTATAATATTTCTCATTACGGTCACTTTGGAAGCTGAATTGTTTGCTTCGGTCTCTGAAGAACCCACTGCGCCCCCCCTCCCTTCCCCGGACCCCTGCGGATCAATATGTCCACATCCTGAGTCTCACTATCAGAGGACAGAAAACCCGGAAGAAAACACAGAGATCATCACATGTGGAGGAAATAGACCCCAGAGAGGGAACATCCAACCAGTGGGGGAACATCCAACCAGAGGGGGAACGTTCAACCAGAGAGAGGGAACATCCAACCAGAGAGAGGGAACATCTAACCAGAGAGGGAACATCCAACCAGAGAGAGGGAACATCCAACCAGAGGGGGGAACGTCCAACCAGAGGTGGAACATCCAACCAGAGAGAGGGAACATCCAACCAGAGAAGGAACATCCAACCAGAGGTGGAACATCCAACCAGAGAGGGAACATCCAACCAGAGAGAGGGAACATCCAACCAGAGGGAGGGAACATCCAACCAGAGAGGGAACATCCAACCAGAGGGAGGGAACATCCAACCAGAGAGAGGGAACATCCAACCAGAGAGGGAAAATCCAACCAGAGGGGGAACGTCCAACCAGAGGGGGGGAACGTCCAACCAGAGGGCAGGGAACATCCAACCAGAGAAGGAACATCCAACCAGAGGGAGGATGAAGAGAGGGAACATCCAACCAGAGGGGGATGAAGTGAAGCCCCCCTCCACCTTCCTGCCCCCCCTCACACCTCCACCCCTCCCCTCGACAGCACATTAATCATTAACACACAACAGAGTGAAGGTCTGCAGCCAGCTGAGGGTGTAGCAGGCACTCTATTCTTCCTCCCGTTCGTCTCGGTATAATATCTACCAAAGTGAACCCAAGCCGCTGTATACACGTTGTGCACCAGACGCGTTACTCTCAACACCCCATCGTGACCCCACACGCATTACTGCCTCGTCGCTCGTTAAAAAAATAATTGTTCCCCCTTTTTTAATCGCTCTCTCCTTTAATTTGTTTCCTTCCGTTTGCCTCCTTCCCTTCCAAACATTTTATTTTTCCTGCCTCCTTGCAATTACGACTCTTCCTTTTGTCTTTATTTGCAGTCGTCTACTCTGTTGATTCACCTCCTCCTCCACATTCCTCCACCTCCCCCTGTGCTCCTCCGTGGGAGACAACGAGGCTCAGCGCGTCTTAAGAGATCACCGCCGCCTCCCTTAAGTGTGCCCATTACACTTAGCAGATGCACTTATGGCTTTTTAGGCCCATTGATTGGCCCCGATCAATGCATCATCTTGGGGAACGTCTGCAGACCCTACATTAGGGCCGTGTGGCGGGTTCATTATGCCAGCGGTCAGGAGGGCTCTGGGGTTTCGGGGTAGGCCGTTAATGATCTCTGCTCTTTTTTATTTCGCTGCTTCAGAGAGTGAGAGTGTTCCGACATCACCGCCGTCACATCCATGATATGGTTTCATCACTCTCTGCCGTCATCGGCTCGCTGAGAGACAGCGTTTGCACTGATTCTCATCATCGCCGCCATCCCCCCGGTGCTCAACGTCAACACACCCCCATCAGATAACACAGCTGACATTCATTTGCATTCAAGTAGTTTCACCCATTCAATCATGTGGCAATGTCGCTGATATCAAACGGCTAATTACGATATTCAATTATCAGCACTCACACTCACACTAACACCGCCATCATCGTCCCGGTTCCCATAAATACGCCACACAATTCCTTCAAATGACAAGGTCTTCATCACACTTCACAACCATCATGGCACAGAGGTTCTGACTGTGTATTGTTGTCAAGTTGTTGTGCACACGCCCAGCAAACACACACTTCACACTCACACACACACAGCGCCCTGCTCATACTGAATGTTCTTCTGCTGGCCGGGCTGGCGGGGCGTGGCAGGGCGGACATCGGCCAGCAGCAGGTGAGGAGGTGAGGCTGGCTAAACACTGGGCAGCTGATAAGAGAGATTACAACTGAATGGGTGAGGCTGGTGGAGGATGGTGTCCGTTAGGGTCTTTATAATTCCACACGGCCGAGGTTAGGAAAAGGAAGACGCCCCATCCAATCACCTGTGCATCCGGCTCATTGTTCACTCGATATCTAATTAGCGTCCTGTTTTTCTTAGCGAATTAGGATAAATTCCCATTTTGTGTTTTGTGTTGCTAAGTTTTGAGATATTCTGACTTCACCCAAGAGAACACAAGAGACATAAAAGGTAATCCGATGTGAATGATAGCAAGTGAATACTGACTTTGATATTTGCGTGGATTGAGGGATTTTATGAAGTTGGAGTGTTTCACCTCTAATGCTTCCCAGTAATTAGACATGCCCAACGTGAAGAATTAGGTTTACATAAGAAGAAAGTGAATCAGCTGCTGACTTCATTCATTCATCCGTGTATCCATGGTAACATGGCCTTCTGAGCGGACGTCAGGTTAGTGACACTCCCAATAAAACCACCAATAGGCCAACGACAGATCCCCTTAAAGACCAGGGAACCCTCCCACTGTCTCCACAGCTTACACAACAACCCGATATAGGTCTGCGTGGTGCGCGTTTGTGGAGGTTTGTGTTTGTGAAGATATGAACGATGGAGGGAGAGGAAGGCTGGTGGTAAAGAGAGAGAGAGAGAGAGCGATGGAGTGAGCGAGAGACGGGTTGGAGCCATAACTGTGGGAGTGTTTTACAAGCTCAAAGCACGGACCCTTACTCCTCTAATTCAGCACACACACTGCACTTTCTGCAGATCAATGAACCTCCTGTGTATTGCACACACACTCTCACACACACACACACACACACACACACACACACACACAATACACCTCCTCTAGTCCTCCCGCTTTCCGTGTCTCATGTGCTTTCTCCCTCTCTCCCCCCCTCTCTCCCTCCATCCCCTCCCTCTCTCCCTCCATCCCCTCCCTCTCGCCATCGCTCGATCTCTCATCCCTCGCTCCCTCTGAAGCCCAGAGCAATTACTCACCCAGCCTCAGAGGGGAACAGACAGAGAGAGAGAGAGAGAGAGAGAGAGAGAGAGAGAGAGAGAGAGAGAGAGAGAGAGAGAGAGAGAGGAGAGAGAGAGAGAGAGAGAGAGAGAGAGAAGAGAGAGAGAGAGAGAGAGAGAGAGAGAGAGAGAGAGAAAGTATGAGGAAATAAAAAGTGAAAACGTAGTAGTCAAAGCCCAATGGAGAAAGATAAGTTAGCAGCAGGCCAGAGTGTGTCTGTGTGTGTGGGCGGGGGGGCGGGTGTGGCCGGCAGAACAGGCATCTGCCACGCACAATGAATGTGTGTGGGTTTGTGTGGGTTTGTGTGGTTGCGTTGTGGCGTTGTTGTCAGAAGTGAGCCATGTGTGCGTTGATAAACATGTCAGATGTGGGGGGTCAGAGGTCAGGTGTGTTTCTGTAGAGCCGTAGGGGGTCACAGCCATATGACAAGGCATCATCTATCCCCTGGGGGGGGCTGGGGGCTACAGCTGGGACACACACATTATTTTCTGACGTAAACACACACACACACACACACACGGAAACACGCACAGGCCGCTTCTGGAAGACAGACCCAGTCTCATTGAGCAGCTGTAGCCCTTTGATGCACACACCAATCACACACACACACACACGCTCACACACACGCACACACGAATCACACACACACACACACGCTCACACACAAGCACACACGAATCACACACACACACGATCACACACATGCACACACGAATCACACACACACGCGCGTACATAGCCAACACAGCTGGGTCAAATGCAACTGAAAGGCAACGCAAAGTCAGACACAAAGTAATAAAGGCTGCACAGGAAACAGAGAGAAAGGCGTCATTAGAAGAGCATGTGAGTGGGCGTGGCGTGTGTGCGTGTGTGCGTGTGTGCGTGTGCGTCGAAGCGTACGTGTTCTAAACAGTTAGCCAAAACCTGGCTAGCATTTTAACAAGTTTGTCATATTTGGACCCAATCAAAACAGTTCCTCTGCAGTGGTAACAACAGATGTTGAATGTAATTGCAATATACATTATAAGATAAACTATACAGGACTGACAGGATATCAAGTTACCCTTAAACCTCACTGCCTCTCACTGAGAAGTATGCACCGGCCCGTTGTGTGCACGTGTCTGTGATGGTGGTATCTGTTGGTATAGGCCTGTCATGGATTGAGGAAGAGGAGGAGGAGGAGGAGGAGGAGAGGGAGGATAGGATGTGAAGGAGGAGGAGGAGGAGGAAGGAGGAGGAGGAGGAGGAGGAGGAGGAGGAAGAGGAGAAGGAGGATAGGATATGGACGGGGTCATGAGACACCTCTCCAGTCTCGGGAGTGTTTTGGCACCGGCAAAATGCTCTCCTTCCTCAATTACCACCCTCCTCCTCTTCTCCAATTCCTCCTCCGTCCTATAAGACTACACACACACACATATATACAGAACCACACACACACACACACACACACAGAACCACACACACACACACACACACACACACACACACACACACATATACAGAACACACACACACACACACACACACACACACACACACACACACACACACACACGTATATACAGAACCACACACAGACACACCTGCAATCCAAGGTGTGGGGCCAAACGGGGCAATGGGACACACATGTTCACAAACAGAGAACTGTTGGTTTGTCTTAATCAAACAAATATGTGAGTGTGACTCACATGTGGACGACAGAAAACGAGGAAGGCATAAAGACTGCATCTCCATAACCCGCGCGCGCACACACACACACACACACACACACACACACACACACACACACACACACACACACACACACACACACACACACACACACACACACACACACACACACACACACACACACACACACACACACACACACACAGCTGCTACCTACTGGTACACTGTCGTTAGCGGTAGCTCTGTCCCTATCTACACACACACACACACACTGGGGCAATCACGTGTGCACAGACACACCACCCCCCCCCCACACACACATACACACAGTGAGACAAAGACACAGTCTCACAAAACACAAACTGACACAATTGCACCCCCACACACACACACACACACTCACACACACACAGCCTGGCCCGCCGCCCCGTCCTCTCGGTGTTCCAGCGGCCGCAGGTGGCCCGGTTGGCAGTAATGTGCTCTAATTGTTGGCAGCACTCGGCTGGTAAAGATATGTAGTGGGGGAGCGGGGCCTGGATGGAGATCAGGGAGGGGAGGGAGGGAGGGGAGGGAAGAGGGAGGGAGGGAGGATGTAAGGCAATGAGGAGGAGAGGACAGTTAGAGATTTTGTTGTGTGGGGAAGAAGAGAAGAAGAGGACAGGAGAACAGGGGGGGGAGGAGAAGGGAGGGAGGGAGGGGGGGGGAGGAGGATGAGGGAGGGAGGGAGGGAGGGGGAGGGAGGGAGAGAGTAGGGAGGGAGGGAGGGGGAGGGAGGGAGAGAGTAGGGAGGGAGAAAGGGAAAGAGGGAATAAGGAAGGAAAGAAAGCGAGAATATCGGAGGGAGACGTAGGAATTAAATCCGTCCAGAGCCTAAGAAGTAGATAAACACCAGACAAAGTAGTGGAATCATTAATGTGGTGTGCCGACGGAGACGGGAATATATTAGTTCACCAAGTGGTGGCTGTCCTTCTCCTGCTGTTGTTGTTTTTGTTGTGTTGTTCTTTTCCCTTCCACACACACGGACACACACACAGACACACACACGGACACACACACAGCACACACAACACACACACACACACACACACAGACACACACAGACACACACACAGACACACACACGGACACACACACACAGACACACACACAGGACACACACACACAGACACACACACACACACACACACACACACACACACACACACACACACAGACACACACACAGACACACACACACGGGCACAGGACCATCACATCGAGCCAGCTGCTTCAGGCCACTTGGTCCTTCCAAACCAAACCTTGAATAAGTCCTGCCTTCATCCTCTCTCCCGTACGTGAGCGTAGGTCAGATAGGATGTGTTCTCTGTGACCAGTGATGGACAGAGCATGAACTGTAACACGTGGTGCCCAGTTGGTGCTTCAACACATGCACACAGACACACAAGTGTATCTAGTCGCTGGTAAACTCATGTGTGTGCTAATGTGTAGCGTAACACGACTCACTCTGAGCCAACACCCAGACAGCCCCCCTGCCCACCGCCTCCTCCTCCTCCTCCTCCTCCTCCTCCTCCTCCTCCTCCTCCGCCACCATCAGCTGATGCGCGATGATGTCGTGGAACAGGCTGTGAAGTTTAAGCGCTACGTCTGGCTACGTGAAGGTGATGTGTGTGTAGTTATAGAACACAACTCCTGACATTTACTGTCTGGATGATAGGTGTACTTTCCAATTTGAGTGTCAGTGTTTGCGTGCGTGTTTCCTCATCCCCAAGGAGAGAGAGGTCAGGCGCTAGTGTTCCTCATGACAGCGGTTTGGTCGTATGACACACACAAGGTCGCACACAAACACCAAAAACAGACACACACACACACAAGGCCCATCCAGCGAACATTTAACAGCTGGAAGTTGGAGGGAATAAAAACAACGGCAGGAAAGTGTGCACAAACAGGCACCCATAGCAGCATGCACACGATACAAGGTGCTGCTGCCTCATCGCCATGGCAACGGTGAGGAGAGGAGCAGGAAAAGTGAAGAGTGGAGTCACAGGCTCAGGGTTACCCTCTTCTGTTAGTGTTGTAGTAACAACAGGAAGCTCCCCTCTCTTCCTGTTGTAATAACAGCCTGATGAACACATCCCAGGAGCACCTGGTGACGTCACCGTGGTGACGTCACCGTGGTGGCGTCACCGTGGTGGGTTGGGATGTGAGGTGGTTATTGCTATGTTTTGGTAAGTTGTAGGTTGCCTGGGGTGGAGGGATATCTCCCGTGGATTAATTACAACTTTGTGACAAATCATTATGCAGCAGTCTAGTTGGTTGAATCCATGCAAGTGTAGAGAGAGAGAGAGGGAGAAAGAAGAGAGAGAGACAGAGACAGAGAGAGAGAGAGAGAGAGACAGAGAGAGAGAGAGAACGAGAGGGACAGAGACAGAGACAGAGACAGAGACAGAGACAGAGAGAGACAGAGACAGAGAGTGACACAGAGAGACAGAGAGAGACAGACAGAGACAGAGAGAGACAGAGAGAGAGAAACAGAGAGAGACAGAGACAGAGAGAGACAGAGAGAGAGAGAGAGAGAGAGAGAGACAGAGACAGAGACAGAGACAGAGAGAGAGAGAGAGCAGAGAGAGAGAGACAGAGAGAGAGAGACAGAGAGAGAGACAGAGAGAGAGACAGAGACAGAGATAGAAGGAGCTAGACTCGGAGGAGGGGGTGGAGGAGGAACAGGGATGGCAGAGGTCCCAGGAGGTTGGAACAGGGTTCTGGTGAGCAGGAAGTAGCGCAGTGACCCAGTGATGCGATGGGACAGCTCTGTCTGCCCCATCGCTCCGGTCAGAGAGGGGGGGCCAGCGGGTGACCAGCTGACGGTCCGGCCCCCGTCTGGAGGAAGGGGGGCGGGGTCGAGGGACAGGTGCCTGCTGGGAGTTGGTGTTCTCCCACCTGCTCGGAGCTCGGGGGCGCATATGGGACGCTTCACGGCCAAGGCCTACGAGCGAGGAGGAGGGTGGAGCCGGGTTGATGAAAGGAAAGGCAGGTGCACGAGCGTGTGTGTGTGTGTGTGTGTGTGTGTGTGTGTGTGTGTGTGTGTGTGTGTGTGTGTGTGTGTGTGTGTGTGTGTGTGTGTGTGTGTGTGTAGCACGTGCACGCCATCGGTGCAGGGCGCCACTCTCAGCGCATTTAGACACAGAGGCCCAGATGCATTGTGGGCTTTACGTTGCTGGTATTCACATGATGGTTTCACTCCCATGTTTTCCATGTTCTTATTTTAAATGTCCTCTTCTGACACTCAGCATGTCCCACATATATCAGCTGTGACGCCACACACTTCCTGTTGGGATTAATAAAGTACATCTTATCTCAAACCAACGTATAGTTGTGCATGTGTGCGGTCTACAGGGACCGTGTTGCAGCACATTGGCGGGGAAACGGCAAGCGGGGGCGTGTGATGAACCTCTTCCACACTTCAGCCCATTTTATTTTTCATTTTTTAATCAACATGATGCAGCTGCACATCTTTTTCAAGGTTTTTTTTTACCTTTTGGCATCTCCTCAGCTACGGTAGGATCATGCATGACTTGCACACACACACCACACACATACAGACGCACACACACATACAGACGCACACAGACACAAACTCACACACAAGCAGTGCCCCATATGCATTAACATATCATAAACACACACATACATCATGTTGTCAGAGCACGTCTCTCTCAGCCGTGGTGCCGACAACACCCCACATAAGGAGAGGGGAATGCTGCAGCTAGCGCGGTTAGCAGGGAGGTGTCAGCGCGAGGCGCTGGGGTGGGAGAGGTTCAACGAGATGCTGACAGAGATTAAATATTATAAAAAAGTCTGTTTCCCTCTGGTATCTGTACGCCCAATAACCTTTCTCTCTCTTAGGTCTCCAAGTTTTCTTCAGAACTTTCTGCCCTCAAAAATAAGGATTTAATACACTGACTTTGAAAGTTCACTCTCTCAACATAACAAACCTAATATTCTGCTTCTTTTTTTTTCTCACAAAGCCACGAACAACAAACAAAACGCAATATTTATTCAGGCGGTTATCTCTGCCTCTTCATATAAACGCTGGAAAATAAGAAGACTTGGTGGTGGGGGTGGAGGAAGGAGGAGGAGGAGGAGGAGGAGGGAGGAGGAGGAGGAAGGAGGAGGAGGAGGAGGAGGAGGAGGAGGAGGAGGAGGAGGAGGGGTGGTGGGTGGGTGGGTGGTGGTGGGTGGTGGTGTGGTCGGGGTGGTGGTGGTGGTGTGGTGGGTGTGGGTGGTGGGTGGTGGTGTGGTAGTGGTGGTGGTGGTTGGTGGTGGTGGTGGTGGTAGGTGGTGGTCTGGTGGTGTGGTGGTGGTGCGGTTAAGGGTGGTGGTGGTGGTGTGGTGGTTGGTGGTGTGTGGGTGGTGTGGGTTGGTGGTGGTGGTGGTGGTGTTGGTGGTGTGGTTGTGTGTGGGTGGTGGTGGTGGTGTTGGTGGTGGTGGTGGTTGTGGTGGTGGTGGTGGGTGCTAGAGGTGGTGGTGGTGGTGGTGGTGGGGGTGGTGGGGGTGGGTGGTGGTGTGTGGTGGTGGTGGTGGGGGTGGTGGTGGTGGTGGTGGTGGTGGTGGTGGTGGTGGAGGTTGGTGGTGGAGGTGGGGGTGGTGGTGGGTGGTGGTGGTGGTGGTGGTAGGGGTGGTGGTGGAGGTGGTGGTGGTGTAGAGGTGGTGGTGTGTGGGGTGGGTGGTGGTGGTGTGGTGGTGGTGGTGGTGTGGGTGGTGGTGGTGGTGGTGGGTGGTGGTGTGGTGGTGGTGGGTGGTGGGTGGTGGTGGTGGTGGTGCCGGGTGGGGGTGGTGGGGGTGGTGGTGTGGGCGGTGTGCGTGGTGGTAGAGGTGGTGGTGGTGTGTGGTAGAGGTGGTGGTGGTGGTGGGTGGAGGTGGTGGTGTGTGGTAGGTGGTGTGTGGTGTGGGTGGTGGTGGGTGGTGGGTGGTGGTGGTGGTAGAGGTGGTGGTGGTGGTGGTGGTGGTGTGGTGGGTGTTGGGTTGGTGGTTGGTTGCCTCGGTAAGGTGGTGGTGGTGGTTGTTGGTGGTGTGGGTGGTGTGGGTGGTGGTGGTGGTGGTGGTGTGGTGGTGGCGGTGGTGTGGGTGGTGGTGGTGGTGTTGGTAGAGGTGGTGGTGGTGGGGTGGTGGAGGTGGTGGTGTTGAGGTGGTGGTGGTGGGGGTGGTGGATCTGGGGGTACAGCGTGTCAAGGGGCCGTGAACCTCCCAGACAGGGGACCCCTTATCTCCAGCCTCCACTCGTTCCTCTCCAAACTATTAATTGATCTCCAGGGAGCCTCAGTGCTTAAACTGTGCAGGCATGTAGAGCAGGATGTGGCACACATGCCCCGTCTCCCTCTGTCTGCGTGCACATGGGTCTGTGTGTGCGTCCGTGTGTGCGTGTGTGCGTCCGTGCGTGAGACCGGACAATGTTAATTATAAACATTCAAAAAGTTATAAAACAGTGCCATTGGCTATAAGTGACTGCGTCAGATACCGGCACCGTGACTGGAGTTCACAAGTTTAGCCCTTGATGTCACAACAACAACAAACCGAAACTCTGCAAACCAACTCGTCCCGACGACCACCGTGTCTGATTGGGGGAGATTGCAAAACATTTAAAATTCAGAGCGCGCTCTCTCTTGCGCTCTCTCTCTCTCGCGCGCGCGCGCTCTCACTCGCGCTCTCACTCTCTCTCTCTCTCTCTCTCTCTCTCTCTCTCTCTCTCTCTCTGCCAGCATTTCAGATGAGACCAGTGCCAAGTGTGTACGCGTTGGACTGCCTGCTAGCTTATGTATGATGTTCTGTGTGCCCGTGCGTGTGCGTGTTATATTATTAATAACACACAGTGTCTAACAAACACAACATGCATGTTCCATAAAGAGGAGGGAGAGTAGCAACAGAGATAGAGCCCGCGAGGGTGTGACAGCCTGACCTAAATAACATCTTTAACTGGTACTCTGCGCAATTAGCTCCGTGGGCCAAGTACTTAATGGTTGATATGAGAACACTACTGTGGCGAGGGTGCTGTCTAGGGAAGGACACTTCAGTGGGTGAGTGTGTGTGTGTGTGGGTACATGAACGTGTTGAGTTGTGGTTATATTTGTTTGTGTGTGTGTGTGTGTGGGGTTGGGCGGGCGGGGCGTGTTAGTTTATACGTGTAAGTGAGTTGTGTGTGTGTGCTGTGTGTGTGTGTGTGTGTGTGTGTGTGTGTGTGAGTGTGTTGTAGTGTGTGTGTGTGTGTGTGTGTGTGTGTGTGTGTGTGTGTGTGTGTGTGTGTGTGTGTGTGTGTGTGTGTGTGTGTGTGTTCCTGTAGCAGTAGTAGCATTATTTCTTTGTTTTGTCACTTCCTTGCGGCGGCGCTAGGCGTCCTCTGGGGTCACCACCGTCAGGCAGCAGCCCTGATCTCTGTTTCATTGAAATAAACTCGGACCTGACCAAAGGGAACGCCGTGTGGATCGGGCGCTGAACTTTAAGATGAGCTTCCTTCGCAGTACGCTACACCTAACTCCACCCAGCTCCGTCTCCACAAACAACCCCAAGCAGACGACTCTGGGTCTACCAACAGCGGCGCAGCAAGAGTACAGGAAATGAAAACATTGGCACCGGCAGAGAAACCGTTGAATCACAGAGGAAACCACATAGAGAGAGGGGAGGTAGCGGGAGGAGAGAGAGGAGGGGGGAGGAGAGAGGGGGAGGAGGAGGACAGCGGGGGGAAGGGGAGGAGGAGGAGAGGGGGAGGGAGCGAGAGGAGGAGAGTGGGGGAGGCAGGAAAGGAGGGAGGAGGAGGGGGGAGAAGGAGGATGGGGTGGAGGAAGAGCAGGGGAAGGAGGGGGGAGCGAGGAGGGGGAGGAGGGGGAGGAGGGGGGGAGAGAGGTGGCAGGAGGGGGGGAGGAGAGAGATGGAGGGGAGAGAGAGAGAGAGGGGGGAGGAGGACGCGGGGAGAGGAGGAGGGGGGAAGGAGAGAGGAAGAGCGATGGGAGGAGGGAGGAGGAGGAGGAGGGAGAGAAGGGAGGCAGGAACGGAAGGAGGAGGAGGGGGAGAAGGGAGGGGGGCGGGGAGGAAGAGG
>OLKM01003464.1:0-11697 GCA_900291075.1 Melanogrammus aeglefinus | reverse complement strand
AGGGGGAGGAGGGAGAGGGGAGGAGGGAGAGGAGGAGGGGGGCACGGTGAACCGTTGGGAAAGACCTGCGCTGTGTTTCCCGTTGCCATGGACACCACCGGGCTCCTGCGGGAGGAAGCTTGAGGTGTAGGAACTACCTCGGCGCCTAGAGCGACGACTGGAAAAGCCTGGGTGTCACCGACCCGAGAGGAGCCACCCGCACACACACACACACACACACACACACACACACACACACACACACACACACACACACACACACACACACACACACACACACACACACACACACACACACACACACACACACACACACTTCTTTATGTGTGTCCGCATTTATAAAATACATGGCAAAGGCACAAATATTTTCAGTTGCTTTTGATGCCCTACATCCTCGAAACAACATGTTGCAGTACTTGAGTCAAACATGCACAGAATAGACAACACGACGTACGCATGAGCTGATCCAGTCAACGTGCACACAGTCTGTTCACATCGTGGTAAAGAAAACCTCCTCCAAATAGCTGGGCAGCCTATCATGGAGGAGGTTGAGCAATATGATGCAAGGACACACACATACACACACACACACACACACAGACACACACACACACACAAACCTGTCTTTTCCATCTCACCTGCGGAGGCGGGGGAGGCCAGAGGCCATGCCTCACTGCAGTGGAGCCAGAGGGTGTGGGGGGGGGCATGTACCCTCACCTACATGAGGCGGGCGCAGTTCCTTCACTACAGTGGAGGCGGGCCAGTGCCTCACTACAGTGGAGGGGGGGGGCAGTCCTCACTACAGTGGAGGGGGGGGGGTTTTCCTCGCTGCACTGGAGGCAGCGTCTCATCATCACAGAACAACACCGCGCCTGTTGATGTTTCCACACACAAACGGAGACACCGGTCGCTCCCCACAGCACAGGACCAGACAAGCCCCCGGATCACGAGCCGCTCTACCCAGGGGCCTGGAGCGGCTCCAGGGACCTGGAGCCACACGCTCCGGGGCCGCGAGCGCCCAAACACCCCGCTGGTAAACAGAGGAACAGACATCCCCACAGAAACACCCTGAGCAGGAATCCCCCATGTGTGTGTGTGTGTGTGTGTGTTTACGTGAGTGTGTGCGTGTGTGCTGTTGAGCGTGTGTGTGTGCGTATGTGCGACTCTGAGCGTGTGGTTGTCCATACAGTGTCTGTGCACGTGTGTGTGTGTGTGCGTTTCACTTGGCTCGTGACAATGGCAACAGCCTGGTCACAACAAGCGTCTGAACAACACAGCGTGTTAGGCGCACGCCACCGAGAATATAGGTCCCGTGATCTTCATCAACGGAGGAGGAGGAGCCGATGAAGGGCCCGCCACAACACCAACTACACTTTGACACACGGCAGGTCCACTAGCCGGAGCACGTGCGCGTTCACTTGACACGCCTGTCAATGCTACACGCAGAGCCCACTTCAATCTAAATCTACAGCACACACACACACACGCATCAACGCACACGCATGTCGTGTGCGTATGAGGATGTGTGCGTTATGCCGCCCTCCCCCCGTAGGGCGGCATAACGCACACACACGCTGCCGGGAGCCCAGCCAACACATTACGGCTTCATACAATAACACACAATCTCCATGTCTAAACGCCTCTCCCTCCAACACTGACGGACGGACGGGGAAAAGGATCCAAGAGTGGAAGACAAAGGAAGGCAAGAGGCCTGGAGGACGATGAAGAAGAAGAGGAAGAGGAGAAAGGAGACCAAGTAGAGGTAGAAAAGGAAGAGAGGGATATAACAGATTGGTATGAAACTGAAAAGACAAAAGCAATAAAGCAAAGGCAAACACCTGGGGGTTTATTTGGAAACACCAAGCTCTCTCTCTCTCACACACAACACACCACACACACACACACACACACACACACACACACACACACACACACACACACACACACACACACACAGGCACGCGCCCGCATGCACACACACACACACACACACACACACACACACACACTCACACTCACACCCACAGCCCGGCTGCCAGATCCAAACACACATGTGAAGATGCAGCATATGTCTCCAGTGGCGCCAGCGGAAGACATCTGGTGTCCCAAAGCTCCACAGGTCAAACAAAGTGACACGCTCCTTCAGGCAATAATGAGAGAGAGACACAGAGAAACAGAAGGAGAGAGAGAAGAGTGTGTGTGGGTGTGGGTGTGTCTAGAATTGGTAGTAATCACATAGAAAACGTACTGAAGAGGCAGTGAGAGAGTGAGCGAGAGGAAGGCTTTTGGTCTGCATAGAAAAAACCACGGATGAGATCTGGGAGTAAAGAAACACAAATCAGAGGGAGGGAAAGATTTGGGGGCATCAAAAACCCTAAGAAGAAGTAATAAAAGAATTATAGCAGAAACACACGAACAAAGTGACACCAGAGCAACTCACAGACAATAGCGCGTCTGCTGCGCGGGCATGAATGCCAGCGTAATGACAGACCAATTTGGCCGTGACAAATAGAGAGCAGGTTGCAGGACCTCGTTGGCCTTATGCTGGCCAAGTCAGCCACCCACACCTTCCTCTGGTGTGTGTGTGTGTGTGTGTGTGTGTGTGTGTGTGTGTGTGTGTGTGTGTGTGTGTGTGTGTGTGTGTGTGTGTGTGTGTGCTGTGTCCTCTGGTGTGTGTGTGTGTGTGTGGTGTGTGTGTGTGTGTGTGTGTGTGTGTGTGTGTGTGTGTGTGTGTGTGTGTGTGTGTGTGTGTGTGTGTGTGTGTGTGTGTGTGTGTGTGTGTGTGTACAGTGAGAGGTGTTCCAAGTGTCCTGATGGAGTAGAAAGGTAATTTTATTTGACCTTACAAACCCATGCACTCAGGTGACACCCACATGTAAACAAAAACACACACACACACACACAGAACACAACACACACACATAATCACACTCACACAACACAAACACAAACACAAACACACACACACACACACACACGCCCCTCCTACAGGATTCCCCAGTTGTCGGTCCCAGACTGGTAGGAGTGGGTAATTAGAGAGATTAAGGAGTTACGTGATAGCGACGCGATGTGATTACTTAATAATCAAAGCAGCGACACCCTGCAGTGGGTTGAGCGTCTGCTAGCAGCGGAGAAGCCCTTCAGGATTATATGTCGTTGGCTGTGATGATGTCATGAATCAATTAAATGAAGTAAATAAATCAGGTATGTCTACGAATGAAGTCCATAAATCAACAGAGTAAATCGAGCAAACACAAAAACAGATAAAGGAAGGACTAGAAATAACGGGGGTTTTTAATAAATAAAGAAAGAAAATAAAGCAAAAAACCCATTCACAAGCCATGTTCCACCTCCTGCTCAGACCGAATCCATCCCATAAACCCGGACCGCGGCCTCTGCGGCCCCTGTTGCCGTGGGTGATACGCGCGGCCTCGTCTACTCAGGCCAAATACGGGCTTGTACTACGTGCAATTACCATTGGCTGACATCTCGCAGCGCAAACAGACACAGAGACAAACAGGACGCAGACATGATGAGGGCAGGCCGGCCGGGTCCCTCATTAGGGCCGGGGCACGGGCCAACCAACGCACACACACACACACACACACACACACACACACACACACACACACACACACACACACACACACACACACACACACACACACACACACACACACACACACACACACACACACACACACACACACACACACTAGAGCCGAAGGTGACCAAAAAGTGCACAGCCAACAAAAATAAAAACATTAGCATTTTGCTGCCTCTCTGTATCTCTATCAAAAACATCCATCAACACACACAGACCAAAGCAACTAACAGAACACACAGACACACACGCCTGCTTGGGGTGAGACAGTTGGCCTGTGTGTGTCTGTGTGTGTGTCTGTGTGTGTGTGTCGGGGTTGGCCTGTGTGTGTCTGTGTGTGTGTGTCTGTGTGTGTGTGTCGGGGTTGGCCTGTGTGTGTGTGTGTCTGTGTGTGTGTGTCTGTGTGTCTGTGTGTGTGTGTCTGTGTGTGCGTGTCTGTGTGTGTGTGTCGGGGTTGGCCTGTGTGTGTCTGTGTCTGTGTGTTGTGTCTGTGTGTGTCTGTGTGTGTGTGTGTCTGTGTGTGTGTGTCGGGGTTGGCCTGTGTGTGTCTGTGTGTGTGTGTGTCTGTGTGTGTGTGTCGGGGTTGACCTGTGTGTGTGTGTGTGTCTGTGTGTGTGTGTCTGTGTGTGTGTGTCTGTGTGTGTGTGTCTGTGTGTCGGGGTTGACCTGTGTGTCTGGATCATGTTGTCCCCCTCTCTAGACAATCTCTTTTCAAAGACCATTTTCCATGAATCCTTAATCTATCTGTGTGTGTGTGTGAGAGTAAGCCAGTGTGCATGTGTGGATGGATAACAATGTGAAACTTAACATATGAGGGTGTGCATCATTTCGGGACGCTGGAGAATTCATTAATTTCCTCTTCCTGTGTTGACATGCTCATCATTTTTTGAACCTCACCATAACTCTACTGATTGTAAAGTTAATTGTGTTTTTTGATACAAATCAAACTAATTTGAATATTCGTTTAGGATACTGAGCTAAAATGAAAACAAATGCATTCCTTAAAAATATTACCACTACACTTTGACAATTTATATCAACTCAATTCAACGGCTACAAATGAAATACAGCCCATTCCCAACTGCATTCAATATATTCGGTTCATGGACAATTTGAAGCTCTGGAATTCACATAGAATATGAAGTCTGAACTCTGATTGGCTCAGCAGCAGCCTGTATTTTACATATTCCTCAAGAATCTAACAAGATTATGACCGTCAAAAGACATGTTCAAGACGCTTTATGCATTCTTTGTACGAGAAGTCATTCTATGGATACCAGCCAGGAGGAAGAGGGACGGCACACGGAGGCCGGCTGGCGTCAGTCAGGCAAAGCCGGGGTCTTTCCTACGCTCGGTACCCAGGGGAGAGGGCAGGGGCCTGGGGGCCAAAGACAGCTGACGGGCTGCTTTGGGAGGGCCGCTTGGTACTGGGGTGGGGGGGTGAGTTGATTTACTACGGATGGAGACGGGGCACGGGATGACAGTATCTTTGTTGCCGTGGAAATCAAACAGCAGGGAGAGAGGGGTGATCACTTGGCAGGCCACCGAAGAGAGAGAGAGAGAGGGAGAGGGAGAGGGAGAGGGAGAGGGAGGAGAGAGAGAGAGAGAGAGAAGAGAGAGAAGGGGGGGGGTAAATTAGTGGGAGACACACGTGCCCCTCGCCGAGGGGGTCTCCCCCGGGTGGGACACGGCTCAATCAGGTAGTGTGTGTGTGTGTGTGCGAGGGTCAGTGTGTTTCTGTTTATTTGTGTGTGTGTGTGTGTGTGTGTGTGTGTGTGTGTGTGTGTGTGTGTGTGTGTGTGTGTGTGTGTGTGTGTGTGTGTGTGTGTGTGTGTGTGTGTGTGTGTGTGTGTGTGTGTGTGTGTGTGTGTGTGTGTGTGTGTGTGTTCAGGTACATGGGTGAGCAAGAGACAGACTTTTTACCCTTTGCACCCCGGACTCATTAATTCTCGTTCCACATTAAGGGGCTTATTAAAACACACACACACACACACACACACGCGCACACACAAAAACACACACGGATACACACACACACACACAGCTTTTCCTAATTGTGTCACCTTCCTCCTCAACATCACACAGCATGGTACTCGTTCAACCTGACATCAGTGTGTGTGTGTGTGAGTGCATGCGCGTGCATGTGTGTGTGTAAGGGGGTCTCTGGGTGGATCCGGTGTGCCCCTCTGAGAAGACGACCCCATGCTGTTACAAGAAGAGAACAACAGAGAGAGTGAGAGAAGAAAAAAAAGATCATATATACACACACACACACACACACACACACACACACACACACACACACACACACACACACACACACACACACACACACACACACACACACACACACACACACACACGCCCGTTCTCCATATAACCCAGTGGTCCCTCGTCACGCCTGTAGGGAGCCTATTCTATTCTGCACTTATGTCTGCATGCATTTATGTGTGTGTGTCTGGCTGTCTGTCTGTCTGTCTGTCTGTCTATGTGCATTTATGTCTTGGTGTGTGTGTGTATGTGCGTCTTTTTTTCTGTGTATGCGTGTGTCTTTGTTTCTGTGTACGTGTGTCATTGTTTCTGTGTGTGTTTGTGCATCTGTGTTTCTGTGTGTTTGTCTGGGTGCGTTTGTGCGTGTCTGTGTACGTCTGGCTGTGTGCGTCTGTGTGTGTGCGCGTCTTTGTCTATTTGTGTGTCTGTGTGCGTGTGTGCCTGCGTCTGTGTGGTGTGTCGCCTACGTCTGCGTGAGTGGGGGATAGGGGGACAAACGGGTATTTCATATCAGATAAAGCTCTCCTCTATTATGGAGACGCTTCCTCTTCAGTGAACCACTGAAAGGATCAGCGGGAGACACTTTCATCTCTGGAGAGAGAGAAGAAGGAGGGAAATTAGAAATAGACTGAATCAGGACCGAGGGCAGAGAGAGAGAGAAAGAGGGAGAGAGAGACAGAGGAGCAGAGGGAGGGAGGGTGAAGTGAGGAGGGTCACCACCGGGGGAGGGTGGGGCGAGGATACGAGGGAGAGAAACGATAATAAAGGAGCTGAAATAGAGAGAAGAGAGGGCCGAGGCCGGCAGGATGTTTACCTAGGGCCTGCTGCTCTCTAGAGAGAGAGAGAGAGAGAGAGAGAGAGAGAGAGAGAGAGAGAGAGACAGAGAGAGAGACGGAGAGAGAGAGAGAGAGAGAGAGAGAGAGAGAGAGAGAGAGAGAGAGAGAGAGAGAGAGAGAGAGAGAGAGAGAGAGAGAGAGAGAGAGAGAGAGACAGAGAGAGAGAGAGACAGAGAGAGAGAGAGAGAGGCGAGCCATCAGTCTTCTGTGGGGTCACAGGATATTGGTCAGGAATGAATGGGAAGGAGTATTGAAGGAAATAGAGCATATGGGGAGGCTGGAGATGACACACACGCACACACATGCATTCCCTCCCTCTTACACACACACAAACACTCTCCCTCTTACGCTCACAAACACATATACCCCGACCCCCATATGCAGACAGACCATATTCCATCTATAATTCAGCTGGGAGTGAGTGCACACCACCGGGTTCACAGGCATGCGGTGTTGTTGCCGTCAAACCAACCTTAAACAGAGCAGAAGGATCAAACATGAATTTGCATGTCAAGCAGAGGTCGGGATACCCAATCCTGTTTAATTACCACAGCAGACACAAAGATATAACTGAGGTCACTGCCGCTTATTGAGAAAGAGAGCGCTACCCTTCACCCCTTCCAGCGGAGCCCTGGTCACAGCCCTTAATGCAGCATCAGGGACGCCTGATACAAAGCTGGTTTCCAGCGTGATCTCCTCCTGAGATGAGAAGGAGAGAGCTGGAGTGTGAGGAGGAGGAGGAGCGACAGGAGAGAGCGCCAGCATGAGAGAGAGTGTGTGTGTGTGTGTGTGTGTGTGTGTGTGTGTGTGTGTGTGTGTGTGTGTGTGTGTGTGTGTGTGTGTGTGTGTGTGTGTGTGTGTGTGTGTGTGTGTGTGTGTGTGTGTGTGTGTGTGTGTGTGTGTGTGTGTGACAGCCTGTATCTATCATAGTAATTGGATATAAACATGAGCATTAAATCAACCTGTAATCAGCCCCCTCCCCTAACACTACAAACTTTAATGGCCCTAAATGGGGATGTGCTTGGTTTTATTTTAGGTGTGTGTGTTTATGCACAGTGGCGGTCTCCCTCTCTGTATGGGAATTCTGATATGCATGTCTCTGTGCGTCTGATAACCTTTTATTTTGGCTCAAAAGGCTCTAATTGCCGAGTGAATGGGACAGTATTCTCTCCCTCTCTCTTACACATCTGTAAAGTTGTTAGCTGTAGCAGGGATCATTAGCAGGAGGAGACAGACCATATGCCCCACACAGAGAGAGAGAGAGAGAGACAGAGACAGAGACAGAGACAGAGACAGAGACAGAGACAGAGAGAGAGAGAGAGAGAGAGAGAGAGAGAGAGAGAGAGAGAGAGAGAGAGAGAGATGCATTTGGCAATAGACACATCGTTTGGGTAGGGGCTTGAAGGACAAAGTACAATCTCTTCTGTTTTTCTTTTGTTAATTGAAAATAATAAAAATAAATAAAAAAAATCTGGTCCTAAATCCCAGCCCTAGATTTAGATCAACCCCCCTACAGGTTTTTAATCAGGCATAGCGCAGGCACCAAGCAGAAGCCCCGTGAACCCGTAAGGACCCCGCACTGCCGCTGGGGCCAGGTGCCGCAGATCAGCTGACAGCTGCGCCTGATTGGTTAATAATGAGCAACCAATCAAGTGCTACCAATGAGTGAAGTAATGTGTTCATAACTACCCTGTGCATTATGCAGAATCAGTGTCAAACAGTAATCCATATATCATACATGTGTATCATGAATGTTTACTGCGCCATGTTGGAATAATGTTGACGCTTGTGTTGGGAGAGGGGGGGAGACAAACGCACGCACGTCAATCATAGGTCACGATATGAGAGAGAGAGAGAGAGAGAGAGAGAGAGAGAGAGAGAGAGAGAGAGAGAGAGAAGAGAGAGAGAGAGAGACACAGAGAGAGAGAGAGAGAGAGAGAGAGAGAGAGAGGACGAGCAGATAGAGAGAGAGAGAGATGAGAGAGAGAGAAGAGAGAGAGAGAGAAGACAGAGCAGAGAGACCAGCATGGGTCACGATATGACAGAGACAGACAGAGAGAGAGAGACGAGAGAGAGACAGAGAGAGGAGAGAGAGGGAGACAGAGGAGAGAGAGAGAGGGAGACAGAGAGAGAGACAGACAGAGACAGACAGAGACAGACAGAGACAGAGACAGAGACAGAGACAGAGACAGAGACAGAGACAGAGAGACAGAGAGAGAGAGAGAGAGAGAGAGAGAGGAGAGAGACACCTATCCCTTTCTTTGTGTAATCCAGTGACTCATAACGAGGAAACAGTAAACGATGCTCGTCATGTGATGAGACACCATCCTGTGAGAACTGAAAGGAGGCCAAAAAGGACGTTTGAAGTCTGCGTCAACCTCTCCGTCCACGTGGAAGAAACAGCCCTATTTTCACATCGGCTAGCGCTTGGCTTTAATAAAGTTAATCCCGAAATAGCCTCCTCATTCTGGCAGCTCATTCGAAACTCAACAAACTGTGTTTTCCTTTGTAGGCGTGCGAAAACAAACACGGAAATATATTTCAGGGTTGTGTGTGGAGTGTTAGCGCAGCTTCTAGCATCACCCCGGCCCCGCGAGGGTCAGGGGTAAGTGGTTTATCAGGGCCCATCCCACCTGCCTGATCGCTGGTGCCTAGGAGATGATGTTTGTCATAACTGTTTGACAGGAGAGGGCCACATCACACCCCACCACACACACACACACACACGCACACACGCCGCCCGCGCCTCCGAACCTGGCAGTGATAATGCATTATTGACTGCGGTTTGAGCAGGGCGCTACGGCACAGTGCGCTCAAACTGTTGTGGATGGGGGAAGGGGTTAGAATGATGTGGAGGACGATGCAGGGAATCAGTCAGCGCTGGATGGATGTGAGGACGTAAAAGTGATCTGCGAGCAATGACAACGAGTAGGGCAACTTTCCCGTTATTTACAGCGGCCTCGCCAACCAGCCTGGGACTCTGTCTAAAGGAACTCCAATACGACAAACAGCCCTGAGACAGCCATGCTCAAAGACAGAGCAAACACATGCCTCAACAGGGAAGGGGTGAGGTAGGGATGAAGAAAGAGGAGGGTTAACAGACCGGAGGACGAGGAGGAGAGAAAGGCAAGCACGTGGGAGATGGATGAAAAGAGAAAGGGGGAGAGAGAGAGAAAGGGGGAGAGAGAGAGAAAGGGGGAGAGAGAGAGAGAGAGACAGAGAGAGAGAGAGAGAGAGAGAGAGAGAGAGACAGAGAGAGAGAGAGAGAGAGAGAGAGAGAGAGAGAGAGAGACAGAGAGAGAGACAGAGACAGAGACAGAGACAGAGAGAGAGACAGAGAGACAGAGAGAGAGAGAGAGAGAGAGAGACAGATCGAGATCGAGATCCTCAGGTTCTCTTGATGAACCGACGCAGGTTGGTTCTTCTTGTTTTTACTTCTTATTAAGACTGAGAGCCTCGTCTGCACCTAACTAACTATAAAGGACAACTAACTATAAAGGATAACTAACTATAAAGGATAACTAACTATAAAGGATAACTAACTATAAAGGATAACTAACTATAAAGGATAACTAACTATAAAGGATAACTAACTATAAAGGATAACTAACTATAAAGGACAACTAACTATAAAGGGATAACTAACTATAAAAGGAGCCTCGTCTGCACCTAACTAACTATAAAGGATAACTAACTATAAAGGATAACTAACTATAAAGGATAACTAACTATAAAGGACAACTAACTATAAAGGATAACTAACTATAAAGGACAACTAACTATAAAGGATAACTAACTATAAAGGATAACTAACTATAAAGGACAACTAACTATAAAGGATAACTAACTATAAAGGACAACTAACTATAAAGGACAACTAACTATAAAGGATAACTAACTATAAAGGATAACTAACTATAAAGGATAACTAACTATAAAGGACAACTAACTATAAAGGACAACTAACTATAAAGGATAACTAACTATAAAGGATAACTAACTATAAAGGATAACTAACTATAAAGGATAACTAACTATAAAGGATAACTAACTATAAAGGATAACTAACTATAAAGGATAACTAACTATAAAGGATAACTAACTATAAAGGATAACTAACTATAAAGGATAACTAACTATAAAGGATAACTAACTATAAAGGATAACTAACTATAAAGGATAACTAACTATAAAGGATAACTAACTATAAAGGATAACTAACTATAAAGGATAACTAACTATAAAGGATAACTAACTATAAAGGATAACTAACTATAAAGGATAACTAACTATAAAGGATAACCCCAGCTGAGAGACATAATCAGGTTAATGGGGGGGTCCTCCATCACCCTCTCAGCGCCCCTCTCTCCTGTCAATTACTGACGGGGGTCATTTCAGTGCGACCAATGACAGGGCAAAGGGGAGGGCCCTAGAGAGGGGTCAAAGGAAGGAATGCCAAGGTGAGGGTCGGGGTCAGACGAGAAGAAGAAAAATGAAAAAGAAAATGACAAAAGGCCGAATCGCCGCGACCTTGGCCGAATCCACCCCTGATCAGCATAATTGATCATGTTGGGGGGGGGGGGGGTAAAGCCAATGAATAATGATGTAATGCTATTGTCGGACAGCGCTGAGAGCTGCCCCCTTGACCCAAAGATAAGTGAATGAATGTCCCCCTCCAACATCTGCTCTCCTGACCCCCGACCAACCTCCACACAACAACCCCCAGGAAGCCTCTTATGAACTGGTGAATTAAACTGGTTATGGATGGATGATGAGTTGGACTCCAACAGCGGCTCTGGACGTTTCAAACTCGTTTGGGTCCAGGAGTGAGAGTGTGTGAGAGTGTGAGTGTGAGTGTGTGTGTGTGTGCGTGTGTGTGTGTATGTGTGTGTAAGTTTGGCAATGTAGTTGTGGCGGTCTGTTTGGCCGATTTGGGGGTAACATTTGTGTGGGGGAGGGGGATCTGAATGGATTCGGGCGGGGGGG
>OLKM01003463.1:20973-35996 GCA_900291075.1 Melanogrammus aeglefinus | reverse complement strand
AAAGACTATCATGGCAGATGTAAGGGGGTTAGGCTACGAATGAACGAGGTTACTACTGAGCAATCACACCCCGTCCATGACATACAGCGACTGCCCCCGACAGCGACGCGATCCCAGGCGAGCAGCGAGGAAAAGTGAAGAATGTGTACTTTCAGTGAGCCTGTCCTGACGTGCTGCGAGCGGACGTCGCGCCGTCCAGCGATGTCGCTCAACCCTGAATTTACTCGCTCTCTGTCTCTATCTGGACGACATTATTGCGGCGATGTCCCGCCCCTAAACCACTTCTTATTGGTTTGTAAGTACACGCGCTCCTCGTTGAATTGATACATCCTCGATGATTTGATTGGTTTGGATTCTTAACCAATAAATACACTCGCCACAAAATCGTCACGCGCATATCAGGACACCCTCGCACGAAGTTTTTCGTCGCCGTTCGCGTCGCTCGCTGTATGTCAAGGACCGAGATGTCAGCCTTTTGAAGAAGAGCAGGGTTGCTGGTAGCATATGTTTATGCTGCAATTAAAAAATGACAAAAACAAGCACCCAGAGGAGAAGTGCATCTGCCAAATCCCTGACCAACAGTAAACACTCGCGAAGGACCAATTCACCACTTACTCGTTCATCATTGACAAATTGCCGCAATAAAATCCCTTAGAGTTTAGGATAACACACACCAGGTTTATACGAGAACATAATTTATGTCAGGATAGGCCTACCACTGCTCCAAGTCCAACGTCAAATATCCTCAAATCAGACAAAACAACTATAACACATTGGCATATGCAAATCGAACCCGTGTGTAGCTGCTACTAGCTGCAATCTATATATGAATGCATACAGCTGGAGCACCACCAGAATCAGATGATCACAATCGCTTAGGAACCGTGGTGTAACCTAGCCCAGGTCCATCACGAGCAACCAAACCAGCAGCAAAGTTTACCGTAAACCAATTTCTTACCTTATGTGGCCCTCCACATGCAGGCTAGATGATGTATCCATATTCCACGTTATCCAGTGTCACAAACATGCTTTTACAGGAAGCAAAAGGACCGCCTATTTTTCGAATAAAAATGTCAATTTTGGCTGGCAGTCTGAAACTTCTTTTATAATGCTGTGTGTACAGACAGCCACGTAGCCGGCTGCCCCTCCCCCTCGCGATGATATAAAAACAACAAAAATCGCTATTTTATCGCTGCGTTGTCTCTATCTGACGACATTCTCGCGGCGGTGTCCGGCCCTAAACACTTCTTATTGGTTGATAATTACACGCTGCTTCCTGTTGAATGTGTTTTACATCCTCGATGATTTGATTTGTTTGGATTCTTAACCCAATAATACACGCGACAAAATCGTCACGCTGCATTTCAGGACCACCCTCGCGCGAGTTTTTCCGTCGCCGTTCGCTCGCTCGCTGTATGTCAGGACGACAAGCTGCCTTCCAACTGCCAGTGAGTAGGCCTGCTGCTGGAATGATTAACCACAGGTGCTCGGCGCGCGCGGCACTGAATGAGAGATACTGATGATCAGAATCCCCCCCCTCATTTGCTCCACTCACAGCCCCGCTGTTGTGCATTCTGTGAGGATGTCTTCGTGCGCGCTATCGCATTGATCTAGATCGACGATTTCGGTTGAATATGTGTTTTTTTTTTTGGTTTTTTTTGCGTGTCGCATATTGTTTTGGTTATTATATTGCGCACGATCGTATGTGACATTGAATTACATTGTGGGCGGACATGTCCCCCGTGTCCCCCCCGTAATCGACGCCTAATGTATGTATTCACAATGAATTCCAATTGACCAATCACTAATTTATTAAACTTACTATACCTACCAATAACTATCAATTCAGACACAACAAAATCTTCTCATTAACATAAGAGAAACAATTAGTGTTCATGCACAGTCTTAAAAACTACTACTGTTTTGTTTATAAACCAATTTTTAAATGTTTTTGCAACCAACATTGCCATTTTCAGCTCAAAGCTGGAGCAACTTGTTCACTGCTCGTTTTGGTCCCTTAGTGATGAAACTGTTCTCGCCTGAGTGCCCTTTTGTGCCCGGCAGCAACGGACATGGTTTCAGGACTTTAAAATGTTGACGGACGTCATTTTTACCGCCAGTGCCCAGAGCTGCCAACGTCTCCCCGTTTTTCCCGGGTTTTCTCCGTTTTTCTGATCCATCTTCCGCCGCCTTCCGTTTTGTCATTCTCCCGGTTAACTCGCGTATTTCACATATTCCAACTTATTTTATTTTATAATACAAATCAAAATGTGTGTCGAATTGTTCCTAAAGTTGCCCAGATCATGTATCAAACGCAAGCATGAGAGGCAACGCAAGCGTCAGCCATCAAATGCATTTGCAGCAAATACGACAGCAACAGGCTGTAGCCAATCAGATCACGTCTATGGTCACTTTCAGAGCGCAGAGCTAAAAAAAAAAAAAAAAACATGGCGGAGCAAACTCCGTTAAATGGTCGTATAAAAATGGCAGAAGCGGGGTGTACCTCGAAGAAGAAATATAAAAATATATGTGTACTTTTTAAGTCGTGTTACGTATTTTAAGGACAACAAGCTGTATTCCCTCATTTTAACCACTAGGGGGTAGAACCAAACATATAAGCCGTAAATACTATACATTAGTCACAAGGGACAAGACCTTACTGAAGGCTGCACAATAAATACTTTAGCCACAGAAGGCAGGCACCACAGACCAGGTGAGAAGGCGAGAGTTATGGCACATCCGGTCTCAAACACACTATTTCCGGTCCCAGCTGTGTTTATATAACACCTAGGGTGTGTTCGAAACCGCATACTTGCTTACTACGCTTACTAACTATACGTCAAATTGAGTAAGCGAGAAATTTAGTAGCGAGCTAGGTAAGCGAGTAGTATTCCGATGTCTTCTACTTCCGGAAAGATTTTTGAAGTAAGCATCGCTAGCTTACTAGACGTACTCAACTGCCCCAGAATGCACTGCGTCTATTCAAAAAGAAAGATGGAAGCAATTGGCGCTAACACGGAGCCGCAGCAGAGCCCACAGCCATACCGATGTAAGTGAATCGTCTATTACCGATCGTATGTGGTCAACATATATTTGAATTTGATTAGATTTTTTAGGATGAACGTAGCTTTGTTGTAGTCCACATGTGTTTTAAAGTTAACCGTTCTTGATGGACTAAAGGGTCAGCCTGTTGATAGCTATAATAGCATGTAAAATAACGGGTAACCAGTAAATGCAAGTGATATCACCGTAGTTTTAATTTAATTAATGTCACCAGCTGCGTTTCTATCCCCTGCTACCATCGATAACAAGTATTGTGCGTTTTAGTATTGATCGTTTAAGGGACTGATGAAGACACGGAGGACACTTAATCAGGGTGGAGAGGGGCCAATGATGTGTTCTTCACGGGGAGGCGCAATGCCTCCATGTCCGGATTTCAGTAAGACACCACTTTTCAATTGTGTTATTTCCTATGTGTCATCTTAACGTTTTTATATAGAGGCACGGAAAATATATCAAAGGGTTTGAGGTTACCTTTGTGCTCTCATGAGAAGTGTGTTTGTAAAAATAGGCTATTGGATGAGACGAGTTAGTTTAGTTGCCCCTTTCATAAGTTTATGCTATTTATTTGACCAATGTTATTTGTGTAGGGGAACCTATATAAAGGACATGGGAGCTGGAGGGGAAAGTAGAGGCCCTCTAGGCAAAAAAAAGTGGGAGAATTTAAAAACAAAAATACAAGGTGAGTCCAGGGTATCAATATTTTACCTTAGCTGCCTTAAAAAAGAAAAGCTCCTGAAAAGGAAAACTGTTTATCCGTAATCTCTTCAAAAGAAAATCTGGAGGCTTGTATAGTGCATTTCAGATCCCAGTAAACCACATACGTAACTGATGAATAAAAAAAGGCCACAGCGAACTAACGTTGTAACCTGTGAATCATAGTTATCAGATGTTTCTTTGTTTTAGGAATTGAAAGCCCCAAGGACGGGCGTAAGCACAGAGGGAGGAGAGGCCACTGCAGCAAACTGGAAGTGGTTTGTTCTCATGGATGAGGTGATGGGGCACCGCCCAGCGATCACTCCACCAAACCCCATCTCCTCAGCCATGGGAACAAACTCTGCTGCAGTGGCCTCTCCTCAGGAGGAAGAGGGGGAGTCCACTCCGTGCTCCAAACAAAAGAGGGAGCAGGAGTGGCTCTCCTAATGTTAGGAAAAATGGAAAGAGAAGGAAGAGGAAAAGGAAAGGAGAGCGGAAGAGAGAGAGGAGCAGAAAAGAGAGAGAGGATCTACAGAGAGAAGAGAGGAAGGAGAGAGAAAAGAGAGAGGAAGACAGAAGGAGAGAGAGAGAGTGGCGAGAATGGATGGATGCGAGGCAAAGAGAGGAAAGAAGAGAGAGAGCGGAGAGGGACAGGGAAAATATGGCCAGGGAGGAAAGGCTGCTTGCCCTCTTAGAGGCCATAACAAAAAAATATTAAATAAAGTCTATTTGAACCGTTTCCTCTTTTGTTGCAGATAATTCTGAAGGATTATAAAGAGTAAAGGGAGGCAGTAATAACATGATATTGAAATATAATATAATTAAATGATTTAATTTATGATTTAGTTATCGTTATCGTATATTTGTTCATTGTTTATTTAAATGTATGTTCTTATATATTAAAGCATTTAATCACATCAAATTATTTGTGTACTGCGTTAATAATGATTTATTCATATCTATTTATTCTTACTATGTATAGGCTATTAGATTATTTATTTAAATGTATTCCTGTCTTATAGCCTGTAAATGCTTCTTCCTACGGTTTCTGCCATATTATGAATAGTATTCATATCAAGTGTATTGATCAGTATTACATTAACAATGACTATTTATTCTTATCACTAGGCTTCTCATTATTAGTCTGTGAGGAGAAAATGAAGCGGTGTTCTAGACGCTCAAATAGATAGTAATTTGAGGATTGGCCATACTCTTACTCTATCAATTGTTGACAGCACTTTGATACAGTTTACCTAACAAATAGGGTACTTACTTCAGTGCCACAACATAAATGTCCGTACACGGGCAACCATGTACCGACGGCGAGCTGACTCCCTCCTTCGTCTCCGTGCTGCTGCGGCTCTCCTACGGCTGGTCAGGTACATTTTACGAACGAACGAACGCGATGATAAAACAATAAATTAACAAATCTATCAAAATGATTGGAAAATATATAAAATCTAAATCAAAAATGGAAATATAAAAGGCTGTCTAATCCAACTAAATCTATCTATCGGTCTATTTATCTGTAGGTAAGTATATATTCTGTATTAACTGTATTAACTGGCAATCTAGCATTAGGACAAACGCGGGAAAATCAGAATAGAAAAGAATAATATAAAATAATTAATCATTTTTTTTAATAATTGTTTAATAATTGTTTTAACATATCACCGCAAATCCTCAGGTTTAAGGTTGTACCTGTGACGTTTAATATGTGGCGTTTATATTATTTATTTTATAATATTTATTAACGGCGCCCGGCCGGTAGGTTATTGACACGTCATTTTGATTCACGTCATCTGAGGTGGTTAAGTACGGACGGTCTTATGAACGTCGATTTACTCAAATGGATTACTCAATCATTATTTAAGGATTCGAGAAGTAAGCCAAATATTTAGTAGGTAGTAAGCAGTAAGCAAGTATGCGGTTTCGAACACACCCCTACAGATCGAGCATGTCTCCAGAATTCTTCCGGCAGCTATTTGACAGGGTTAAGGTCTATTGATCAGCTAGGAGAACGCTCGCACGTGCTTAGACACATCTTCAATCTCTCTTTGCTTCAGAGTGTCAGTTTACCATACCGAAAATACTTTATACTAAATAAAGTCTCTTTAAAGCTATTCCTTTGGATTCGACCACTTTTCCTTGGAAGAACAACGCAATAATTTGTGACCCCGCGACGTTCTGGGGAAGTTCCAGACCAGGACTAGCGGCCACGGGGCCGTCGGGAAGCAATACAAGCTACTTACAGGCGCCACAAGAAAGGTAAACAGAACCTGTTGTCCATGACCGAACTCTGCATAGTTAGAATAGTAACATTTAGGTGAATAGCTTGTACTGCCCCCGTCAGGCTGCGGGGACGCGTGGTCTCGGTCTGGTTTGAAATTCATACAGCCGGTTAGATAAACGGCCTCGGATTCGCTAAGTTTAAAATTAAATAACTACCTCACGAAGCAAAGGGCTAGGAGTGTGTTTTATATCGGGTTTGTAGATAGACTGTATCCAATCCCGTCTAGATCTAATGTTTGTACCACGTGGGAGACGTATTACCTGTGGTTTTTATGTTATATGGTGAAGCGCCGAAGTTAAGCCGGGCCACCATAAGGTATATTTATTCCGACCATAAACTTCCAAATTCTTACGGTGGATACGAGGAAAGTCGGGTTTTTAACGTTTTTCTATCTTAGTTGCATATCTAAATGCAATTTTGATTAGTATACTACGCAGCCGTAGAGGTACACATGCGCAGTTTTAACCCAATTGGTTTGAGTACCTCGCTAACCCGCCGTGGAAGCAAATTTGAAGGCGTTTGTCCAATAATCAGGGTCAAATTGCTTATACTTCGCTTCTTCCGCGAGTCTTGAGTGTAACTACGGGTGTCCGGTTTAAAGAGACGGCGCGTTTTCATGCCGCAGTTTCTTTTGTTATCAACCCTCGCCATATTTGTAGTCACTGCCCTTGGTGAAGACAGGCGCTATCTTGCGCTGTGTAGGAGGCCAAGGGCTAAAGCCACACTCTCCCTCTCTTACTCTCTCTCCCCTCTCTCTCTCCTCCCCCCACTCACTCTCTCTCTCCTCCCCCTCTCCCTCTCTCTCAGTCCGTCTATGTTTGTACCACGTGGGAGACGTATTACCTGTGGTTTTAGTGTTATATGGTGAAAGCGCCGAAGTTAAGCCGGGCCACCATAAGGTATATTTTTACTGACCATAAAACTTCCAAATTCTTACGGTGGAAATGAGGAAAGGTTAGGTTTTTAACGTTAATCTAGCTTAGTTGCATATCAAACCGGAGGCTTGACCGTCGTTTGCCAAGGAGTTCAAATTGGATTGATTCCTCCCGGCCCGGTTCATTTAAAATCTAAATGTGCAATTTTGATTAGTATACAACGCAGCCGTAGAGGTACACTTGCGCAGTTTTAACCCAACTGGTTTGAGTGCCTCGCTAACCCGCCGTGGAAGCAAATTTGCCGCAATCTCAATATTCTTATGAGAGATCCATTAAGGCGTTTGACCAATAATCAGGGTCGAATTACTTATACTTTGCTTCTTCCGCGAGTCTTGAGTGTAACTACGGGTGTACGGTTTAAAGAGACGGCGCGTCTTCATGACGTCGGTTTCTTTTGTTATCAACCATCGCCATATTTGTAGTCACTGCCCTTGGTGAAGACAGGCGCCATCTTGCGCTGTGTAGGAGGCCAAGGGCTAAAGAGCCCACACTCTCCCTCTCTTACTCTCTCCCTCTCTCTCTCCCCCCCCCCTCTCTCGCTCTCTCCTTGCCCTCGCTCACTGTATAACCCGGATTTCGCCTTTTTGTTATTCTTAACAAATGTTTTTTGTTGTCAATATGACATGGGTGTGTGTAGAAAGTTGATACAACTTTCAAATAAATCAATTGACAGCGGCCTCAACTACATGGAAGTTAACCAAATTGAAAATAAATGTTATGTTAGCTTAGAAAGTCCTAGTTGAGTTAAAAAAACAGGCTAAAATTTGGGTCGTTTATGCGTCATCACGTTGTACGCTGAGAGTCACGTGGTACGACTTGCGTGCCTGCGGGGACTTTGAATCAATCCACCGGGAACGGGAAGGCACTGCCGCCATCTTTCTGCTCAGTGAAAAGGAGAGACGGAGCGGACTCTTTCACTCGACAGAAGGTGAGTGCAAATTCTTATAAACATACATGTAATACTTTCTTTAAACATTTAATGTGTTTGGTTCTTCCGTGATACTCGTTAATTGTAAAACTTAACTGAAAAAAAATGCAAGCTTTACACTAAGTAGAGTTTTTCTTAACCACTTACTAGCCTACTTAAAACATATATGTTCGACAGCACAGTAAAATATCGAGTTGTAATGACATTAATTTACATCGAAAGTTGTACTTTTCATTGTCACTGGTGGCAAAAAAACAAATTCTAAAATTTTCAACAAGTGGCATTTTACACGAGGCGGCACCGTTAAAATGGCTGCCGGAATGTAGCCTACACACAGCGCCCTCGTCGCCTGTTAGTTCAAACACCAGAAACAACGTCTCCGCTCCAGTCTGCTATGCCAGAGCTGATTTTTAATCATTGGGTTAGTAACAACCGCATTCATATTTTAATTTTTTAAATAGTCCATTTCCTAGTGCCATTTGTGAACTAAAACAAGCTTTTCCTTGCTACCTGTTTGAATGAATAGGCTATGCAATAACCTTAATCACGTGTTTTTATTAATCCAATTTTCATGGGGTTTTAATCTTGCGGTTCACAGTAAAAGTACGGCAGACTCGGCGTCTGGTGTTTTTTTTTTAATCATTTTATTTAAACCACTGCTGGACGGCCATATTCTGCTGTGAACGTCACGGGCACATCTACAAACAGGGCTGCTGATATTGGCTGCTGTTCAGGCTTCTGTGTGCTACAGTGAATTGTTATGTTATGTGGACCACGGTGGCGGAGGTTACCGAGGACCTCGGTAATAATTTTATAATAAACACACACAGTTGGCTATACAACTGGTTTATAGCGTCCGGGAGTTATTTCTCATTTTAGTGTCTGCCTACTTGCTGTGCTTGTGTGAGGAGAAGGGAGGGGAGAGAGTGGAGTGCTCTAATGCCACCTCCTCTTCGCTTTCTTTAACTCTTTTAGTTAACCTACATTTAAGACAGGGGAAGAACGCAGATAGGAAGTGCGGGCCGTTAGAGCCACAATACATCCGACCGGTGTTGTTTATTTTTTCTCTGTCTCTCCGTGTTGTATTTATTCTTGGCTGGCCGCGGACCTGGTGCGCGCGCGCACACGCATGCCAAGGTTGAATTGGACCATAACGTTATTCAGCGGTCTTCAATAGCTCCCAATAGATTTAAAGTATAATAAATGGAACTTTGCCGTTTACAAGATCGTTGCACGTGTCATGCTTTAAGATGCCCCTTTTGAATAAGAAATGAGGAAAGTGCTATTATTTTGTTATGAATTGCCCTGGCATTTTAAGAATCATTAACAAAATTACATAAATACAAATAAATCGATATCAGCTTAACTGTCTTTTACACTCAACTTTTAGACTTGTTATGGAGATATGTTGCTGTTGTATGTAGGAAATGGTTATTTAACTACCAAGTCACATATCTGTCCTAATTCTAATCATAATTCTCATTTTTTCTCCCTTCTGTTTCCAGTACATGCTGAAAATGCAAATGTAGGTTTTTTATTTTGTTAATTGCTTTGAGAAATATATAAAATGCTTATTAAAGTCAAATATCTTTCCTAATTCTCTTTTCTTTCTTTTTCCAGGTCTACATGTTTTAAATGCGGTGGATTTGTAAGTATTGTACCTACTTCTCAGAAACTCGTAGAAGAATAATTGAACATTATAGAGCTGTCCATGGACATTTTGGAAGAAACTGTCCATTGCCCTGTATCTACAGTGACTGTCATCTAGTTTTCCGATCACAACAATCTCTGAAAAACCACTTGAGACAACATGGAGTTTCACAGCATGGACCTATTGGACATTTAAACTTTAAAATTAACTGTCAGTTATGCAATTTCAATGATCCAGTGACTATAAAACAGTATTTCTCTCATCTTGGGAAACATCTTAAAAGCAAAGAGACTGTTACCTGCCCCTTAAATCATTGTTCTTTCAAATCAAGTGTTTACTCTACCTTTACTTCACACAAAAGTCGTTTTCATAGCAATGTCACACTGCAAGACTTGAAATCTGAGCTTGTTATTCAAACAAATGTAAATGAGGAGCACCTGGTTGATCAAGTGCAGTCAGATATCAGTGATGCTGAATTTTCTGGGGGTGAGAATATAACCGAGCAGGAGGTTAACACTGATACAGTTCAGGCAAGATTTGCATCTTTATTTCTGCGATTGCAAACAGTGTTGCATGTCTCAAAGACAGCGGTTCAGCAAATAGTTACAGAATTGAGGGATATTGGTGTTTTAGTTGGTGAGCTAAACAAAAACACTCTTGATAAAGCATTGAGGCAGCATGGTTGTACCATTGATGAAAACACTTTAAATATAGTTAAAGATACTTTGTGCCAGGCTAATCATTTTAGCTGTCTTTCTGAAGGTGGGTCTTTGGGAACTGACAAAAGAAGGTTATCATTTTTCAAAGAAAACTTCAGTGTTATTAACCCAGTTGAATTTGTTTTAGATTTGTCATCAAAACGAACATTTGTTTATGTGTCAATCTTGGGTGTTTCTTCAAGTATTGTTAAATAGGGTGTGATGTAACTTGACAGAGTTTTAGAAGAAAGCCAAAAAATCACAATCTGGCCATTATACATCATTTTCTGATGCATCATACTGTAAAGAAAAATCCACTTATTTCTGGTGAAGATCTGAGTATTTCTCTGGGCTTGTATATTGATGATTTCGAAGTCTGTAATCCTTTAGGGACATCAAGAAAAAAACATAAATTGTGTGCCATCTATTGGATAATTGCTAATTTACCTGTAAGAGAACAGATCATCAATTATCTACTATATATTCTGGCTGCCCTATGCAAAAGTCAAGATGTTAAAACATTTGGTTTACAGTCCAATTGTTTCAACCCATTACTAAGAGACCTAAAATTGCTTGAAAATCAAGGAATTTACATCAACAGATTGGGAACTAGTGTCAGAGGCACAGTACTATACATTTCATCAGATAATTTGGGGGCACATTCTTTTGCTGGCTTTCAAGAATCATTTAATGTGGACAAGTTTTGCAGATTTTGCCTTGCAAGTCGTAAAGATATTCAAACTTGTTCTGTAAGAAGTGGTGCATTTGTATTGAGAACAAGAGAGTCTCATAACCTGGACCTCTCTGAGCTTAAAGAAAATGTGACTTTGAAAAGTGTGAATGGGGTAAAAAGGGACTGTGTTCTAAATGAGCTACAGTACTTTCATTGCATCACAGGGTTTCCACCTGACTTTTTGCACGACCTGTTGGAAGGCATTGTACCTTTTGAGCTGTGTTTGTGTTTGAAAAAATTAATTGATAAGAAATATTTCACTGTAGATAATTTAAATACTGCCATACAGCACTTCCCTTACAAGTTCTCAGACAAAACCAATTGCCCTCAGAAAATTCCAGTAAATTTTCATTTGGTTGGAACAATAGGAGGGAATGGCCATGAGAATTGGACTCTGTTAAGGTTGTTGCCATTAATTATTGGTGATGTTGTTCCTGAAAATGATAACGCTTGGTCTGTGATTCTTGAACTGAAAGACATTGTTGAAATCTTGGTATCGTCCACTTTCACAGAAGAAAGCCTCTCTTACTTGGAAGCAAAGATCTTTGAACATAGGACACTTTTAATAGAAGTGTTTCCTGATGTAAAACTCAAACCCAAACATCATTTCCTTGAACATTATCCCTGTCTAATTCGATGCTTTGGACCTGTGGTTGACTTCTGGACATTCCGCTTTGAAGCTAAACATAGCTTTTTTCAAGCAAGAGCGGTCCCGTGATCTACTAAATAACTTCAAGAACATTGTTTTATCCTTGGCCAACAGACATCAACCTTATGTTGTCATACTTTTTTGGAACATGCCGTGCCTGTTCAAGCCAGCAGTGGAAGTAGAAAGAGCAACATACAGTTCCCTTGAAAATCTGTCAACCTCAGTCAGACAAGCTATTCAGCACAAATTCAGTCATCTGACCAGTGCATCACTTGCAACAACAGCCTTTATACATGGGACAAAATATGTAAAGGGAATGTATGTATCATTTGGAAGCACAAGCGGACTTCCTGATTTCTGTCAAATTCTGTACATTGTGGTAGTGGACAACAAGGCATTCTTTATTCTTCAACCTTTCTCTGCCTGGTACCTGGACCACTTCAGATGTTTTGAAGTTTGCAGCGCTGATGATCTCCAACTGGTTGTGGTCGAACCTGCAGAGCTGAACCACTACGCCCCCCTGTCAGCCTACACCGTGCAAGGAAGACACCTGATTTCTCCGAAGGCATCCCTACTGCACTGAGGTGATAATTTTGCTGATTGTCATGTGAATACTTATAATTGTGCACTAACCCTGACCCTTGTTGTTGTTTTGTCAGTGAATATCTACTCATGATCTACTACATGTCCGTACTTTGTGAGCAATAGTAAAATCCAATGGTAATACACCTAGGTTCTGTAAACTGTAATGTAAACAAAGGGGCCACTAGCAACATGCCACTTTATAGAGCCTAGGCTTTGTATTCCCACTGCATTTTTTTGCAGCACACAGAGTACGGACAGGTAGCAGATCGTGAGGAGAAATTCACTGATTATGATAAGCATTCTCCCCCAAATCGCTGACTCTACCTTAAGCTTTACTGCCAAAATATACAAAATTTTAAAACCAATTTTCAGGTATTTCATAGGGTTTAATTAAGGCATTCAATTTATAGTCTGGCAGAACAAAAACTTAACAATTTATTTCACCTTGAAGTTACTCGTATGATATCCATAGGCCGATTTATGATATTTGATCATGACACAACCATTTTTGTAACATAATTTCTATTTTTTATTAGTTGGGATTCACCATGTTGCTGCGCGTCATCATTAGCCAAGACGACATCCGGAGGATAACAATTGACAGCATGCCAGAGACTGTTGATGGCCTTCACTTGATGCTGAAGAACAAGCTTGGATTGGAAGGTGACTTGGTGGTGCAGTTCCAAGATCCAGAGTTCGATAATGAGCTTTGCAACTTGAGTAGCATGTCAGAGCTGCCTAAGGACAAAGTGACTTTGAAAGTATACAGCAAGAATCTTGAATCCTATCATACAGACTCAACATTAGACACGGCAAGCCTAACCACATCCTCTGAGGGAAGCCCCAGCCCCTCTGCCAGTCATACCCGTCAGCTGCCACAGCCATTTGACATCCCTACTTTTTCGTATGATGTGGAACTTAAGTTGAAGAAAGGAAATGAAGCCTTCCATGAAGATGGAACCCTTCTTGATGTGTCCAAAGACACAAAATCAGACATTTTGGATAAAATAGCAGAAGCCATCTATGTCCACAACCCATACCCAACACGTGAAGATTATGACTTTGTGTCACAAGCTCTCGTCGACAAACATCCCTGTCTGAGGGAACCAGGATCTGCCAGCGGTTGGTACTGTTGGAAATTTAGCTTGAAGTTCAAAATGGGAAACTTCAGACAGAAGCTACGATTGGCTGGATGCCCAGAGCTCAAGATCAACTCACGCTCTTCAGGTACACCTGGGAAAGGAAAACTTAAGAGGGCCAGAAAATCTGAAGTCAATTTCCTGCCAGACATCCCAGAGGGAAAAACACAACGTTCCCTCGAAGAGGAAAGAACCGAGATGGTCACCGAAATGAAGAAAAGGAAAATTGATTGGCAGAAAATAAAAGGAATGATGACCAGCACCTTTTCTTTACGGAGAAAAGAAATTGTGGAGGATGAGCCCCCTGTGGCGGATGTCAGAGAAAGATGGCCGGCACTATTCTCTGAACGTCAGGTAAAAGTATTTTTCTATTTCAGATGCGGTTAGGTGGATCAGATTTGAAATTGCTTAAGATTTGCTAAATAATTTATTTAAGAATGGTTAATGTCAGTCATGAATAATTTGGTATAAAGAATACATTGATTTAAAAAATGTTTTTCTGCAACAACAGTAAAGTAATTGAATTTACAGCCAACCGCTTGTGTTCCTTTGCTTTTTTCTGCCTACCAGATTGAAGCAGAGTTTGCTCGCCTTACGTCTGTTGACCTGAAAGACTCCCTCTTCGCTGGACTTGACAAGTATCTGCTGAGGTTCCTTGAGGTGTACAGAGCCAGGATGGGTCTGGTGGAGCTGAACAGCCTTTTGAGGACTCTGGATATTGACGTACGTGGGTTGATATAAGTCTGTTCACACAAAGCCAATTAAATCTACCTAATCCATTTTTCTTGTCTATCTATCTAGTCCATAATCTTCCCATGTGTTACAGATCATAGAGCAATAGTTTCAAAACCTCTTGTAGACTCACATTTTGAGCTAGAACTTTTGGCATACTTCTATAATGAAAAGTTATTTATTTCCTTTTAGTCCAATATCCATCTTTTCCGAACATATTGATTATTTCTGAACTGAAACAAGTATGAAGACTTTAGTAGAATATATAACATCACTTAGAATTATAATCTGATTTCTGGTCTAATACATCCCATCTGTATGTTGTCTATCATTTTTACAGGGTTCCAACCAAAGGCAAAGGGCAGTTGTTTTGATGGGGCTCCCCCACTATTTAAGAGATGGGTCCACACTGTACAAGAAAGTACAGGTATGTTTTTCAATAATAATTTACCGGACCACACCAGATAAACCAGCACCACACATTCTAGAGCAGCAGAAGTGATCATTGAGAGGGATTATTAGTGTGACTCTACTTTGTTTTATCGTAAATGTTGCATACTCTGCCTTTAATCTGTTTAAAAATGTCCCACATGATTTTATTTGTAATAATTCACCCAATTCACATTACAATTAAAGAAAAGTTCCAATATATCTTGTCACAAGGGTTTGAACCATACTTAATGGATCACAAAATAAGTTATCTACATTTTTGGGGAATTTATTTAAATTGAATTGGCCAATATGGCTAAAAGAATTGTGCACTCCCTAATATTGGTATCTGTTACTGCTGTTGATGTTATGAAACCTGAGATTCCCCATGGGTATCAGTAAAGGTATGCTGTTTTGTAACACTATTCTGTCCACCTTTGTGGGAGGTCACAGATGCACGAGGAGGACTGGAAAAGGAATGGGGCAGTCGGCATC
>OLKM01003463.1:12500-16103 GCA_900291075.1 Melanogrammus aeglefinus | reverse complement strand
TCCGCTTTAAGCTAAACATACTTTTTCAAAGAAAGCGGCGCGGTTGATCAAAAACTCGAAAACATTTTTATCCTTGGCCAAACACATCAACTTATGTTGTCCATACTTTTGACATGCCTGCCATGTTCAAGCCAGCAGAATAGAAAGAGCAAAACATACAGTTCCCTTGAAAATAATCTCAACCTCCAGTCAGACAAGCTAATTCACACAATCGTCATCACCATGCTCCACTGCAACAACGAGCCTTATAAGGACCAATAAATATTGGAAAGGGAATAGTATCATGTGAAGCCACAACGACTTCCTGATTTCTTCAAATTCTGTAACATGTGTAGGGACAACAAGGCATCTTTATGTCTTCAACCCTTTCTCTGCCTGTACCTGGACCACTTCGAGATGTTTGAAATTGCACGCTGATATCTCCAATGTTTGGTGAACCTGCAGAGCTTAACCACTACGCCCCCCTGCTCAGCCTACACCGTCAAGAAACACCTGATTTTATTTCTCGAAGGCATCCCTACTGCACTGAGGTGATAATTTGCTGATGGCATGTGGAATACTATAATTGTGCACTAACCTGACCCTGTTTTGTTTTGTTCATGAATATCTACTCATATCACTACATGTCCGTACTTTGTGAGCAAAGTAAAATCCAATGTAATACACAGGCCTAGGTTCTGTTAAACGTAATGTAAACAAAGGGGCCACTAGCAACATGCCACTTTATAGAGCCTAGGCTTTGTATTCCCACTGCATTTTTTTGCAGCACACAGAGTACGGACAGGTAGCAGATCGTGAGGAGAAATTCACTGATTATGATAAGCATTCTCCCCCAAATCGCTGACTCTACCTTAAGCTTTACTGCCAAAATATACAAAATTTTAAAACCAATTTTCAGGTATTTCATAGGGTTTAATTAAGGCATTCAATTTATAGTCTGGCAGAACAAAAACCTTAACAATTTATTCACCCTGAATTAACTCGGTATGTATCCATAGCCGATTATGATATTTGATCATTGACACAACATTTTTAACCATAATTTCTATTTTATTATTGGATTCACCATGTTGCTCGCGTCATCTATTAGCCAGAGACGACATCCGGAGATAACAATTACAGCAATGCCAGAGGACTGGTTATGCTTCACTGATGCTGAAGAAACAAGCTGGATTGAAGGTACTTGGTGGTGCGCTTCCAAGATCCAGATCAAATGAGCTTTGCAACTTGAGTAGCATGTCAGAGCTGCCTAAGGACAAAGTGACTTTTGAAAGTATACAAAGAATCTTGAATCCTTATCATACAGACTCAACATTAGACACGGCAAGCTAAACCACATCCTCTAGGGAAAGCCCCAGCACCCTCGCCAGTCATACCCGTCAAGCTGCCACAGCCATTTGACATCCCTACTTTCGTAGGGATGTGGAACTTAAGTTAAGAAAAAGGAAATGAAGCCTTCCATGAAGATGAACCCTTCTTGATGTGTACCAAAACACAAAAATCAGACCATTTTGATTAAAATAGCGAGAGAAAGCCATCTAGTCCACAACCCCATACCCAACACGAAGATTATGACTTGTGTCACAAGCTTCTCGATTCGTCGACAACATCCCTGTCTGAGGGAACCAGATGCTTCCAGCGGTTACTGTTGGAAATATTAGCTTGAAGTTCAAAATGGGAAAACTTCAGGACAGAACACGATGGCTGTATGCCCAGAGCTCAAGATCAACTCACGCTCTTCAGTAAACACCTGGGAAGGAAAAAATTAAGAGAGGGCCAAAAAATCTGATAGTCAATTTCCTGCCAGACATCCCAGAGGAAAAAACACAAACGTTCCCTCGAAGAGAAATAATCCGAGATGGGCACCGAAATGAAGAAAGGAAAATTGATTGGCAGAAAAAAAGGAATGATGACCAGCACCTTTTCTTTACGGAAAGGAAAAGAAAATTGTGAGGCATGAGCCCCCTGTGGCGGATGTCAGAGAAAGATGGCCGGCTGACTATTCTCTGAAACGTCAGGGAAAAGTATTTTTTACTATGCAGATGCGTTAGTGGATCAAGATTTTCGAAATTGCTTAAGATTGTGTCTAAATAATTTAGTAAAATGGTAATGTCAGTCATGAATAAATTTGGGTTATAAAGAATACATTTATTTAAAAAATGTTTTCTGCAACAACAGAAGTAAATTGAATTACAAGTCCAAACCGCTTGTGTTCCTTGCCTTTTTCGCCTACCAGATTGAAGCAGAGTCTGCGCTTACGTCTGTTGACCTGAAAGACTCCCTCTTCGCTGGACTTGAGTCATAGTATCTGCTTGAGGTCCTTGAGGTGTACAGACAATAGGGTCTGGTTGGAGCTGAACAGCTCTTTTGAGAACTCTGGATTATTGACGTTACGTGGATTGATTTATAAGTCTGTTTCAGCACCCAAAGCCAATTAAATCTACTCTAATCCATTTTCTTGTCTATCTATCTAAGTCCATTAATCTTCCCATGTTTACGTCATAGAGCAATAAGTCAAAACCTCTTGTAGACTCACATTTTCTGAGCTAGAACTTGGCAATTCTATTAAGAAAAGTTATTTATTTCCTTTTTAGTCCAATATCCATCTTTTCCGAACATATGATTATTTCTGAGACTGAAAGACAGATATGAAGACTTTAGTAGAATATATAACATCACTTAGAATTATAATCTGATTTCTGGTCTAATACATCCCATCTGTATGTTGTCTATCATTTTTACAGGGTTCCAACCAAAGGCAAAGGGCAGTTGTTTTGATGGGGCTCCCCCACTATTTAAGAGATGGGTCCACACTGTACAAGAAAGTACAGGTATGTTTTTCAATAATAATTTACCGGACCACACCAGATAAACCAGCACCACACATTCTAGAGCAGCAGAAGTGATCATTGAGAGGGATTATTAGTGTGACTCTACTTTGTTTTATCGTAAATGTTGGCATACTCTGCCTTTAAAGTCTGTTTAAAAAATGTCCCACATATTATTGTAATAATTCATCCAATCACATTACAATTAAAGAAAAGTTCCAATATATCTTTTCACAAGGGTTTAACCAACTTAAGGATCACAAAATAAGTTATCTACATTTTTGGGGGAATTATTTAAATTGAATTGGCCAATATGAGCTAAAGAATTGCTGCACTCCCTAATATTGTATTCTGTTACTGCTGTTGATATTATGAAACCTGAATTCCCCATCGGTATCAGTTAAAGGTTTACTTTTTTTAACATATTGCCACTTTGTGTAGGGCACAGATGCAGAGGAGGACTGGACAAAGGGAATGCAGTCGGCATCCCTTTGGTGGCACAGATTGATGAGCTTGTCCGTTTCGCAGTGGTCCTCGAGGAAGAGATCATCTTTTCCAACCTAAGTGATTTCCCAACTGCTGTGGACTGCTGATGGTCTGCTCTTTGCCCTTAAACATCGACTTACCCCAGGGGCCTTAGGTACACTTTGAAGTTATTCAGAGGTGCTTATGGACATTGGTGGAGGGCCAAATAGCCTGCCTTGGTTCATGGCTTAAAAAAACCGACTCTTGAGGAAGAAAAATGTAACTTAAAAAGCACAGGATTACCGCATTT
>OLKM01003463.1:0-7500 GCA_900291075.1 Melanogrammus aeglefinus | reverse complement strand
GGGTCTCTGCGGGGGGGGGGCGAGGTTTCGATGTGTCAGGAGACACTAGAGAGTCAGGGCTTCTAGAGCTTGGAGAAATAGAAGAGCAAGAGAAATACGAAGCAAACACCCACCAGACAACGGGCCTACCGTGTGTTGGTTGGTGTGGGCAGTGTGTTGTGGTGTGTGTAGTGGTGTGTGTAGTGGTGTGTGTAGTGGTGTGTGGTTGTAAGAACTGTTTACAGTTCTGCATAGCTCCTGCATATCTAACAGGTCAGGTGTGTGTGTGTGTGTGTGTGTGTGTGTGTGTGTGTGTGTGTGTGTGTGTGTGTGTGTGTGTGCATGTGTGTGTGTGTGTGTTGTGTGTGTGTGTGTGTGGGTGTGTGTGTGTGTGTGTGTGTGTGCATGTGTGTGTGTGTGTGTTGATGTGATCCGGGTGTTGTGTGTCCCAGGCGTGGTGTTCTACTGCGTGCGGCCGGACCGCGCCGTCACGGCCGCTGCCTGCAGGTGGCGCTGCGCCTCGGGGGCGGAAGGTGAACGGCCTGGCCCTGGGACGGCGGCTCCCGCCCTCCTGCTGAGCGCCCACAGCGCCCCCGCCTGCAACGCCACCAGCCTGACGCTGCTGGAGCGCGGGGCCGACCCCAATGTGGCCAATCAGGTGAGGGGGCGGGGCCGACCCCAATGTGGCCAATCAGGTGAGGGGGGCGGGGCCGACGTGGCCAATCAGGTGAGGGGGCGGGGCCAACCCCAATGTGGCCAATCAGGTGAGGGGTGGGGCTGACCCCAACGTGGCCAATCAGGTGAGGGGGGCTCCTCTATTTAGTTTTTCTAGTTAGTCTGTCTCTTTCTCCTTCTCTGTCTCACTCTCTCTCTTTGTCTCCTCCACCCCCCCCAGTCCACAGGGGTGTCCCCCCTGATGCTGGCGGCCCAGACCGGTTCCCTCCAGTTGGTGCGGGCCCTGCTCCAGAGGGGGGGTCTGCCGGGGGCCCGGGACGCCCAGAACCAGACGGCCGTGCACTACGCCGCCAGGGGGGGCTTCTTCGAGGTTTGGGGGGCTTGGTCGAGTTGGGAGGGGTGGGGGGGTGGGGGGGGGGGGGGGGGCTACATCACTGACTGCTGCAGCGGTACCCCCGGTGGAGCAGGTGGTGTAAACCAGAGGGTGTCTGTCCTCCCCCCCCCCTCCAGGTGATCCAGGTGCTGTGTGCGTACGGAGCCGATGTGGGCGTGGTCAGTGTGGCGGGAAGGAGCGCCCTCCACGACGCGGCCGCCGTCGGCCACGCCCACTGCTGCAAGTTCCTGGCTCAGAGAGGTGAGGAAGAGGAGGAGGAGGAGTGGTGGAGGAAGAGGAGGAGGAGGAGGAGGAGGAGAAAGAGAAAGTGGAGGAGGAGGAGGTGGAGGAGGAGGAGAAAGAGAAAGTGGAGGAGGAAAGAGGTGGAGGAGTAGGGAAAGGAGGAGGGGAAAGAGAAGGAGGAGGTGGAGGAGGAGGAGGTGGAGGAGGAGGGGGAAGAGGAAGAGGAAGAGGAGGAGGAGAAAGAGAAAGTGGAGGAGGAAAGAGGTGGAGGAGGAGGGAAAGGAGGAGGGGAAAGAGAAGGAGGAGGTGGAGGAGGAGGAGGTGGAGGAGGAGGAGGAAGAGGAAGAGGAAGAGGAGGAGGAGGAGGAGAAAGAGAAAGTGGAGGAGGAGGAGGTGGAGGAGGAGGGGAAAGAGAAGGAGGAGGTGGAGGAGAAGGAGAAAGTGGAGGAGGAGCAGGTGGAGGAGGAGGGGAAAGAGGAGGACTAGACCCCTCTGGTCTGGTCCCTCCCCAGAGAGTGTGCTAGGCTCTGACCCTGACCCCTGACCCTTGACCCCCCGACCTCTGACCCCCGACCCCTCTGACCCCTCAGGGTGCAACCCCAAGCAGAAGACGGCCGACGGCGTGCTGCCGCGGCAGATCGCCAAGGACAGGGGCCACAAGGCCGCCGCCAAGGAGCTGCGCCGGGCAGAGAGGACTCTGGGTAAGGCCGGGGGGGCGGGGCCGGCGGCGTGGCGCGCGCCCTGGGCCGTGGCGGCTCTACGATTGGTCCAACGAGCACCAGGCCGGCCCTGCTGGCGGCGCTGCCCGCCCCCCCCGAATCCGTCCCCGTGGACCGCTTCCTGGAGGCCCTGGCCGCGCTGGGGGCCCCGGCGGGCCCCGAGCAGCTGGCGGCCGTGGTGGCCGCCCACGACCGGCGGCGGGACGGCGTGCTGAGCCTGGCCGACTTCCTGCGGGGCGGGCGCTACGTGGCCAAGGCCTTCCTGCTGGCGGCGTACGGCGCCAAGAAGAAGAAGGGCAAGAAGGCGGCGGGGAAGGGCGGGAAGAAGCGGGGCGGCGGGCGGCCCGGCGTGCCGCTGCCCGTCTGCACGCTGCCCCCCCACCTGCTGCGTCGCCGCGACGACGGCGGCCCGCCCCGCTTCCTGGTGGAGACGTCCCGCCACGTGACGGACGCGCGGCGCTGGGACCGCGACCGGCCCCCCCGCCACCCGCTGGAGGACGACTCGGCCTGGTACGTGGACCCGCCCCCCCGCGCCTTCGTGGACATCGGCGCCGCGGTGAAGACGGGCGACCGGGAGACCCTGGAACGCGCCTTCAGCCGGGGCGGGGGCGTCCCCGTCGACGTCACCGACCGCTTCTACAAGGACCCCCCTCATGGTTGGCCAGCGGCTGTGGGCAACTGCGAGCGTCGCCCGCTTCCTCCTGGAGCTGGGGTGAGGGAGGGGAGGGAGGGAGGGGGGAGGGGAGGGGGGAGGAGGAGAGGAGGGGGGAGGAGGGGGGAGGGGGGGGGTAACATGGGAATCAAAGGAGCAGTAGATCAGGAACAGTAACATTATTAATCGGAGATGAAGGTTAAAGTGTAATTTCGGCGAAAATTTAACCCAGGGTCTTGGTTTTGGCATGTATACCGTACATCAAGTCAGCCCTCTGGATACTTTTTTCATTGAAAACCGGGTATAGAGTTTGCCCGGCCCAATGCTTGGCTTCCATGTTATTGGTTATTACCAGGAGTTTATCTAAAAAGACTGTTTTCCAAGTCTGTGCCGTACCTTTCCTTGAAACATGGACCTACCGGTAAGACTTTGAAAACAGTCTTTTAGAATAAACTCCCGGTACGCTAACTAAGATTTTGACGCTTTGTTTTTTGAATAGGGACCCTAATCATGCTATTGCAGAGGTTTGGTGCTATTTTGAGAAATGTTAGTGGTTAAAAAGTACCGATTTGGAACCGTTCGCGGTGCCCCTAACCAATAACATGGAAGCCAAACATTGCGCCGGGCAAACTCTATACTCGATTGTCAATGAAAAAAGTATCCAGAGGGCTTATTTGAACGGTATACATGCCAAAACAAAGACCCTGGGTTAAATTTTCGCCATAATTACACTTTAAGTTATGAAACTTTTCAAGCTGTGGTGGTGGTGCGCCCTGCAGTGCGGACGGTGTAGTGCAGGTCCTGTAATACGGTGTAGCGCCTCCTGCAGGGCAGTTGGTGTAGTGCAGGTCCTGTAATACGATGTGGCGCCTCCTGCAGGATGGACGGAGTAGCACAGGTCCAGTAACAGTCTCTTTCTCTTCAGGGCGGACGTGCGGGCAGTGGACCAGTTCTTCTGGACGCCGCTGCACCACGCGGCACACGGCGGCCACCAGGAAGTCCTGCGGCTGCTGGTGGAGGCGGGGGCGCCCCTGGACGCCGCCGCCCTCAACGGGGCCACGCCCCTCATGAGGGCCATCGAGAGCTCCAGGCCCGCGTGCGTCGACTTCCTGCTCCAGGCGGGGGCAAAGGTCACGGCCGAGAACAAGAGAGGTGCCTCCTAGACCATGCAGGATTACCTTCTGCAGCGTCCAATCATTTTCTGCTCAAACGTCCAGGAACGTTTGGACGATATCATCGGTCCTTCCTTTTGGAGACGCTAATCCCGGACCAACGACCTCATCGCTGCACATTTCCTCAGATATACTTAGAAAAAACTGAAGTTAAATTTGTGTATACTCAGACACATATCATCACTCTACACAAGCTAGATGTGACCCGTTGTAGTTCCTTCTGCGTCCGTAGCATTTGCGCTAGCAGCCGGTTCTTCATCCTACGCCTGTTGATCCTCAGAGCAAAGCTGTCTGGACGTGGCGCGGACGTACGCTGACGCCCGCATCATGGAGCTGGTCAGGACCAAGGTGGACTCGCTGCCCCGTCCCCGGGACCCCAAGAAGGGGAAGAGGAGGGAGGTCCAGACCAGACCCAGAGCGCCGGCCGCGCTCAGAGACAAGGTGGGCTAAGCTAATGCTAGGATAATGCTAGGAGAATGCTAGGATTATGCTAGGCTACAATAATCCTAGGATATAATGCTTGGATATTTCTAGGCTAGGATAATGCTAGGCTAGGATACTGCTAGGATAATGCTAGGATACTGCTAGGATAATGCCAGTCTAGGATAATACTAGGCTAGGATAATGCTAGGCCAGGCATTACCCTCCATGAGTAGGCTAATAATAGGCTAGTCATCACCCACCATGAGTAGGCTAATGCTAGGCTAGGCTATCGCCACGCGATAGCCTAGCCTAGCATGGCTACTGGGAGTAGCTACTCCCAGTGATTATCCAGGGCCCCTCGGCCTCAACCTGTCCAGGTTTATGGGATCCAATCAGTTTAAAGGATGTGCTCGTCGTCTCTCTCCTGATAGGCTAACACTACCCAGACCCCATCGCTGGCCCCGCCCCCGGGCGTGGCGTCTGGGGGGTCGCTGAGGGATTCTGATGACATCATCCTCTACAACACCAGGATCACCAGCGGGAAAACCAACAGGGTGGACATCAGCTTCACCCCCCGAACGGTGGGTCACATGACCTCCCCCTCGTCATCACCATCACCATCATCTTCATCGCTTCACATCTGAACGTCTGAATTTCTTCTCTCTCTCCGTCTCCCCCTCTCCCTCCCAGTCTAACCAGTGTCTCTCTCAGTCCCATTTGAACCAGTGTCTCTCCCTTCCAGTCTAACCAGGGCTCTCTCTCTCCCAGTCTGACCAGTGTCTCCCTCCCAGTCTAACCAGTGTCTCCCTCCCAGTCTAACCAGTTTCTCCCTCCCAGGTGTGGGGTAAGCAGCCCACCACCAGTGAGCTGATGGGCAGGAAGGAGCGACTTCGAGAGGCCCTCGCCTCGGGGGTCGACTTCGAAGACCTCCTCCCCCCCTTTGACGAGGACCCGGCCCAGTAGACCCAGGACCCCGACCAGTAGACCCAGGACCCCGACCAGTAGACCCAGGACCCCGACCAGTAGACTCAGGACCCGGCCCAGTAGACCCAGGACCCCTACCAGTAGACCCAGGACCCGATCCAGTAGACCCAGGACCCTGACCAGTAGACCCAGGACCCCGACCAGTAGACTCAGGACCCGGCCCAGTAGACCCAGGACCCCGACTAGTAGATTCAGGACCCGGCCCAGTAGACCCAGGACCCGATCCAGTAGACCCAGGACCCGGCCCAGTAGACTCAGGACTAGAGCTTAGATCGGGCCCAGAAAATCAAGCCCGACCCGGCCCGAGCCCGTGCACGTTCTGTCCGAGCGCGGCCCGACCCGACACATTAACTGTAATTATGAGCCCGAGCCTGATTTCAACCCGACATTTTTTTTAATGCATATGTAACTTTGTACACATTTGTTACTAGGCCTACTCTGCTAAATATATATGTAAGGGATAATGTATAGAACGCCGGTCATTTTCGGGGAAATAAGCCCCGACGCGCAGCGAAGGTGTCTACTTCACCCCGAAGAAGCTTACTTTCGATAATGACCGGCGACGTTGCTTAGCAACGGAAGACGCTGGGGTTCATAAGTTACCAGGGTACTACCCATGCAAGTGAACGGAGCGTTCCACTGCATTGAGGAGGCCCTTGTAATAAAGGCCTATTATATTTCTGTTTATGGCATAGATTTCTCCTCAGATTAGGCCAATAAACCATTGATAATTTTTTTTTTAAAAATCGTCGATCAAAGGCCCGGCCCGACCCGGTCCGTGGGTCGGGTCGGGCTCGGGCTCGGGCAGAGAATCTAAACTCTACCCAGGACCCCGACCAGTAGACTCAGGACTGGCCCAGTAGACCCAGTAGACCCAGAACCCGGGCCAAACCCCGGAACAGACCATCCCACAGAGGATCAGGACTGTGGAATGTCCCGGCGTCCCCTCGGCTAACCCGGCTAGCTGCTTTAGCATCTCAACTCCTCAGCTAAGGAAAACAATGGGTAGCCCGCTGGAAGCTATGTGCTAGGATGCTGAAGAAGCTAGAGATGTTGACCAAGAAGCCAGGCGTAGCATATTGACTAGCACAGCTAGCTGCCATTCAATCTTAAGGAAACAATAAGTGCCTAAGCCAGGTGACAGCTAGCCCCTGGACCCCTTTTTACAGGGATTTTAAACAAAAGTCATTAAAAAATATTTTTCTAAATGTCAGGTAGTAATATATCACACCGATCACAGGCTACGCTAAAAGATTAGCTCCATAAGTAGGACAATTTATGTTTAGATGTTGCTTTTGTACACTGCCTTTTAGACACAATTTGTTTTATGTTTCTGCACAAATCTTTTAATAAAGTCATACATTTATAAATAACGTTTTTGCTCATGTTGATATTTGTGTTGATATCTATTTCATGTCTTTGAAAGTATTTTGTGAAAACTCACAGAATTATACATAGCAATCCGGTGTCGGCCAGTGGGGGGCGCTGTTCCATTGTCGACTGGCGGGGAACGCTGTTACAGTATCAGCCAGTGGGGGGCGCTGTTCCATTGTCGGCCAGCGGGGGGCTCTGCTGCAGTGGCGGCCCGCGGGGGGCGCTGTTCCATTGCCGGCCAGCGGGGGATGTTATTGTGGGCCCGCGGGGGGCGCTGTTCCAGTGTCGGCCAACGAGGGGCGCTGTTAGCAGACCTCCTAGCTGCGGCGCTGTGTTTACGTGCAGCAGGATGATCCAGCAGATCGTTTAGCGCGATGCTGTGTTTTAACTCACTGACAACAAAATGGCGGCCAGGGGCGGCGAGGTTTCTTATAGTTGTTTGACACCCACAAACTGAACAGAGATTCAGGAATGAATGCTATATTATCAGTTGGTACAACGGCCACACCCATATCTCTTCTTCTGCACAGAATGCAGTGATTTTAATTATTATTATTTAATAATATTAATGTTATTAATATACTATTCAATATGGGCTTGCCTTGTTGTCATCTTCTCGCATTAAACCACACTCTCCCCAGGCTGTGTTATGCAATCAGCTGGAGAGGGGGGAGGGAGGGGGGAGGCAAAACGAGTCAGTTTATATATAAACACAAACACAACCATAGGAATAAGAGGAGAGGGGGAGGAAAGAGAAGAGGGGTGAGGGTGGAGAGAGAGAATGAGAAAATGTGGAGGGATAGAGGAGAAGAGAGGGAGGAGAGGGTGAGGAGAGGAGGAAGAGAAGGTAGGAGTAACAGGGATGAAAAGAGAACCACAATGTGGCGCGACTCGGAAAAATACCCA
>OLKM01003462.1:0-36019 GCA_900291075.1 Melanogrammus aeglefinus | reverse complement strand
GGGACGGGCGCAACTTTAAGAGAGAACCAAACGAGGAAAGTGGGTTGGCCTTGGCACAGCCTTAGTCCCTGCAGGTAATAAAAGATATTATAAAGCGTAGGTGTTGTTTAAATGGCGTGCTATTCATTCGATTTATTGTCAGCGATTGAGCGCTTAATGAGTGATGCTTTTTTTTTAGCAATAAATGAGTGTCTGCAAAATACAATGGGCGGACATTCGTTGACTTTGTGTATGATCGTTTGTATTAGCGAGATGTTGTGGGCCTATATGAAGCAATCACCCCCTCCTCGGTTTTTACCCCCGAATTAATAGGCTACAACATGAGTTAGGAAGGAGAAGACACTGGTAGTATGGCGGAGAGAGAGGAGCCAAAACAAACAACTTAAAATAGCTAAGTTTATAGTGAGATGGGGTGCACTGTTCCTTGGTTATAGTAAGGTATCAAAGCGGGCATGCAGTTATAGACGGTTCATTGAGGTAAATGCGTCTAAAGCATGATATAAAACAACATTACCTGCAATGTAAAACCATTACTATGTCATTCTTTATTTAATAAAATCGCAGACAGTATAAGAAATCTGGCTCAAAAAAGTAGGTCTAATTTCACAGGAGAGTGCTCATATACTAAATAATTTAATATAAAAAAAATATAGAATCACAATAAATATATTTACAACGTACAGTGTTTCTTTCATTGCTTAAGAATAAAATAAATATGTGTTTTGGCTTCCACAATATAATATTGACTACGTAACGGATGAACATAAGTGTTATGTTTTTATTAAATAAAATAAGTAAACGAGTTTTTGCGCCACAGTAGGAACTAATACGCCCCATCGTGTCTGTTATCTTGTAGTTAAGGTTTCGTTTCCCAACCTCACGGTCATCTGCTCCCTAGTTTCGTTTTCTGCGGTAGACGGAGCTCCCTCACTCGCAATACGCATGGCCGACGACTGCCCTCAGTACCGACCCAGCCTCGCCGTCAGCTGGCTCCAGAACACACAGCCCCTCGCGTGTAAGTTACCCCTTTGTTTTAATTCTTGTTATTGACTTAAACCCCATCAGCCCATACGTTTACGCAAGATACTGAAGGACGGAAGAATTAAAGTCCCTATAGGTAACCAAAACCATAGAACTTATTCGTTTAGGATTGTTTTAGTCGTGCAGCAATGTGATCGCAAATGTAATGAACAATTGTTTTACGGGTCATTCCACTCTACTATCGTTGACAGTGGGCCGCCTGCGCCTCGGGCCTGTTGTCGTGTAGGCCCGCCTACGACACGGCACGGCCGTATTCACACCTGCCTTGTTTTGTTCGAACCAAAACCAAAACGGTCGCTGGTGCGGACCTTTTGGGGCTAGTGTGAATACAAACCATCGAACTCTGATGCGGACCAAACAGGACCGAGACCCAGCCGGAAAGGTAGGTGGTCTCGATTCGCCTTCCAAAACGAATCCTGGTACGGTTTCGCTTGAGATGTGAAAGCGGTCGAACACACTGTCCGATGTAGTTTAAACCATACGCGTCTTTGGATGTGGCACAGGCACCGCTCGGCGCGGCGCGCATTGTGGGATTGATTGTTTTGATTAGCGCTATTTCCAAGATTAGCAGCACATTGTCGTCGGACCGTCGGGTGAAGATGAGTCAAGCTCATCATGGAGCAAAGAGGAGAAGCCACATCTATTGGATATTTGGGTCTTGATATTCAATAGACATTCCGTCTCCTCTTTGCTCCATGTTTTAACCCCACGACACATTTTCCACCTGGCGGTTTGACCAAAAGCACGTAAAAATGCGGAATGCATTTAACACATTCAAGCACCAGGATGAGGAGAGAAGGAGTTCGACCGTTCAACCAAAAAATAAACACTGTTTTGGTCCGGACCAAAGAAAGCAAACTAATGGAATTTCCTGGTGTGAATACGTTTTTCTATATAACAACAGACCAAGGGGTCGACAGGTAACGAAGTACCGTACATTTATTTGAGTGCTGTTATTATAATAGTATCTACTTTTATTTGGAAACGTATGACTTTTACTCCACTGCATTCAGTAGTTTGTTTCAGAGTCATTATTATTAGTCTGGTGTAATGCATTGTTGGCAACGATACACAATGCGTTTGAATTCCTGAGTGGTATTTTGAAGAACTTTGACGAGGTTGATCTATACCTTGGACTCAAGTTAAAGTAGTTGTCGTTTTTTTTCCACCACTGCAGACCACCATGGCAGAAATAGAGTCAACCAGCCATGATCAATATCTAAAAGATATGGAGGACGAGCTCACCTGCAGCATTTGCCTCTCTCTCTTCCAATGCCCGGTGACGATTTCATGCGGACACAACTTCTGTCAAGACTGTCTTATCTCCAGCTGGAAGGAGAGTTATGACTGCCCTCAATGTCGGGCCCACTTCCCCACCAGGCCAGAGCTCAAGAAGAACACGGTGATCAGTACTGTGGTGGAAAAGTTCAGAACCCGCTCCAGTATGACCGAGTTCGGGTTCGAGAGGAAGGAGGAGGAAGCCGTCAAAAAGCCCATCGTGATGTGCGATACGTGTATGTCCTCCGAGGCGGCCAAGACCTGTCTCACCTGTATGGCGTCCTTCTGCCTCGAGCACGTTCGTCCCCACCTCGACAACCCGAACTACCGCGCGCACCAGCTCAGAGAGAGCCGCTCGCGGACATGAGCGAGCGCGTCTGCCCCGACCACCACAAGCTGATGGAGTTCTTCTGCGTCCAACACAGCCGATGCATCTGCAGCCTCTGCCTGCAGCAGGTCCACAAGGGATGCCCCTTCTCGACCCCCGATGAACAGAAGGCTCTGAAAGAGGTGCGTGTGTTTGTGTGTCCATTTTTTGTTATTGTATAAGTGTGTCACTATTTTTAACTTTTTACTTATTGGTAATCTGTAGTCTGACGATGAATCTAAATTGGTGTTGCTGGATTCAAAGATTGAAAGTTATCCACAAGTTTCCTGGGGTGGTTATTACTGGGCAAACGTTTGTGGGCCACACTTCCGGCCGCCCAATGTGCCTCAGCTGTGTTTTTAACTTTGTCAGCTGTGTTTTTAACTTCGTCTTCCCATACAGTAACTGCGGAGGGCAAAGGTATAATTATATTGCCGTTTTATAACTCGTGAGGTTGTGTTCCCACATTGTAATGAATGAATGAATGACGGCGATTGTTTACATCGATCTCGTGGCAACCGGTAGTGAAGCCCACAATTAGCACAAAGCATCACAGGGTGGTGGAAACTTGTGGATAGAGCTCATCTTTTCAGTGTGTAACTAATTCTTCTTCTTTTCTGTAGGCTGATTTGAAATCCAAGTTGTTGCTGCTGGATTCAAAGATTGAAAATAATGAGGATGCCATTTCCAAGATAACAGTGTTAAAGAACAAGTTAAAGGTACAGTAAATACATTATATATAACATTACTTTGCTGTTTGCGTACGTGCATTGGGGTCCTCACGGTCAAAGACAACCGTAATCGTATAATGAACTATAAATCAATGATAACCTCAAAAAGGGGAATACACAATTTCATGTTATTTGCAAACTGCACTTGCTACTCCGGTCTGTCTGTCAGAGAGTACGAGAAGATTCATAAACCCAGTTCAGCCAAATCCTTGCCTATCATACTATTTCCTTTTAACTAATTTGCTCCCTCGCTCCTCTCAGGGCAGGACGTTCTGAAGAAATGAGGGGTGTAAAGACGTATACATGTATTTCTGCTGAACCGTCACAGTACAGGCATTCTGGGCGGTGGTAGACCGAGGGGTGTAAATGTGGTGCACATAGTTAATTATTTCAAACGTAAAGGCTTGTTTTGCGATGCAGAATTTAAACTTGGAAGTCGGAGTTCCCCCCGGACTGTTTAGCCAAAGTATACTACTCCGACTCCGTAATCCAACTCTGTAACTACGGAGACCCCTCGAGTATTCGCAGATCTCCGTCGGGGTGTAAATAAACATCCAAAGCTTTTCAAATCATATTTGGTGTTTTATTGGTCCTTAATGTGCAAAGGAAACAATGTACAAAAGTAAATAAGGTGCAAAGTCAAACCGGAGAATTGACTCCGGTAATGATTTTCTAGCAGGACCAATCACAGCCCATGCCGTCTCCGTTGCATCGACGGATAGTTAAAAAATGTTGGATACGCACGTAGGCTACGGAGAGGGTCTCCGACAGGCTCTCCGTCTACAGAGAGGGCTCTCCGTGCCTACGTACTGCACATGTACACACACATGTATGCATTTGAAAAGGCACCATCCAGGTGTTACCATCACCGTTGCTGTGAAAAAAAAAACAAGCTGTGCAAACCCAGCTCACGACACTATTCCAACAACCCGTCTGGGAATTCAGAACAGGCAAATGCCATAAACGAGTCAATTGGTGTTTTCATTGCTGCTGATCTACGGCCATTCTCCGTTGTTGAGAACAAGAAGTTTTTTTAAAATGTTCCCCTTAACTATGAACCGTACCCTCCTGTACCGTACCGTGACTTCAAAACCGAGGGAGGTACCGAACCGGGACTTTTGTGTACCGTTACACCTATAGAAGAAATGTATTATGATAATCATGGGAAATTTAACACAAAATCGATAAATATCACAATCTCCTTTAGAAAATAAAAATGTCAGTCTTACCGCGGTTCATTACACTGAAGAATATGGACCTTTTCAGAATGGTATCAGATTAAAACTAAGGGCAAAGCATCCCATCATATGCTAGATAAAACAGGGTGTCACGATAAATCCATATCTTGATTTCATGATAATGCAATACCATTATCACGACGATAAATCATCATGACATAGAATTATTACCCAGCCCTGTATAACGTTGTCATGTATGTTATGGGCTACCGCTAGGAATTTGTGACCAGTAGGAAGAAGACGCTGGAGGCAGAGTACCAGCAGATCCAAGAGATGCTGGACAAAGAGGAGCGTGAAGCCATGAACATAGTGGACCGCCAGCTGCAGAGTGGGGAGGCCAAGTACACCAACGTCCACAAAGAGGTTCTCCCCAGAATATCCAGGAGATGGACAATGCCAAACGCGCCCATCAGCGATCTTCTGAGTCAGTCAGACACCCTAGCTTTTCTGCAGGTGAGACGACAAGAAGTCAGTGTCCCTTAATTTCGGTTAGACACAGCACACAAATAGCCATCTGTATTGGCTGGTATTTGGCAACATGCTCCTAGTGTCGGATTTAAATGAGCCAATGGTCAACCTTTTCCCTCAGTAACTTGTTATATTGTAATACGTAACAATTAATCGCCTCAGGCTCCATGAATACTTCACTTCACATGTAGCATATACCAAATTAGTAAAATTCAACTAGTGGGCTATCACTCATGCTGCGTTTTTATTGGCTGAGCTACTAGTAGGCTATAAGTTATAGGCTATAAGTTATGGCCAATTAGTAGCGAAACACCGCCGGCTTTTGTAAACAAAAACACAATGGCGGCTGCTTCGCGTTTTGATGAAGTTTCTGACGATTTTATAAGCTCATTATTAGATAAATCAGTTCCAAATGCAACAAAGATGTTTTTACTGCCCTACTAGAGTTGAATTTTACTAAAACAATTATCCCTCTCGCCCTCATGGGCTCGAGGGATAATTGTTAAATATGATATCTACGTTGTTTTTGGAAAGGATTCTCCAGTGGACCTACCTTCTGTTGTCAAAGCTGAGTGCAACACTCCTCGGGTGAATCTGGACACCACAGACGTGATTGGCGCCCAGACGTTTCATCGTTGTCTTCAAGGATTATCTGTGTGACCTGTTGAAACAACCTGTTGAGAAGAGACTAACGATGCTGAAACCAGGTGGGCCTTTAAACTGTCTCTTCTGCACAGCAGCTGTGGTTGTTATTGCTGGACTTTGCCACCATTACAACCCGAGGCTGGGCTGTGTTTTTATTGTTACTGAAGCTGTTATCAGGTTATCATACCTTGTACTTATTGTCAAGTTTTGAAGGCAGGTGGATGGGTTTTTATCATTTTAATTACCGCTAATAAAATCACAAATAAATAAGGACAAAATTCCTGTGACAAATAGTGCAGGTTAACCTCAGTGCATTAGTGTAGGGTAAAATCATTTTCAACCAATGTAATTAGTACCAATATATACTGAAACTGAGCTGAAAACTAAACAGTGTAGTCTAGGTTGTGATAGTGGTACTTATTAATCTGGTACTAATTTCCCTCGGGTTTAATTCTCTTCAACCCCAAAAAGCCCAATCCTCTCTATCCACTACATCAAATACGTCGTTCGGCATTTAAAAAAGGTGGAATTGTTGTGTCACATGTCTACTTTCTCATGTGTTTAAATTCCTTATGACGTCTTTGAAATTTGGGGGGGGGGGGGGGGGAAGGCACTAAACCCGGTACAGGGTCCTTTTGGGATCATGAGGTTTAAGGACCCATGCAAAATATACATTTAAATAACATTGAAATAGCTCTTTGCAACCCAAACAGCAATAGAGCTCGCTTGAAAAACTATTATTCTGGGTGATTCCAAATCTTCGGCAAGAGCCCTAAACCAATATCCTTTCTTGCTTTCAGAATTCAATAATGGCATATTTGCTACTGGTGAGTTATATGCGAAGACGAGGACGATAAATTGCATAAATCAATCAACAAACATTTTCATATCTTTATTTCAAATTTAATTAATGATTCAATGATTAATAAAATGCCTCTTCTGCAGGTTATTTCTTGATTAACTTGATGAAAACTTGTTCAAAGTGACTGCTTAACTTTCAATCATCTGATTTCAAAGCCTGCAAGGAACTAATATACTCGCCGATCAAATTTTTTGCCACATTGGCACAATCCAGATAAAACTAAATCAATTCCAAATCCATGCTCTGAAAGCCTATAGATATAGAATAACATGGCCGACCTTTTCATTTCAGCAGAGCCACCCCAGGTACCCGAACCTTTCCCGAAGCCATGTTAGGTCTTCCAGCCGCACAAGGTCTCGTGGTCCAGGGTTAGTGCAGGTGCCCTTCCATGGTGCAGGGCCCTTCCATGGTCCAGGGCCCTTCCATGGTCCAGGGCCAATCCAGGGTCCCGGGCCCTTCCAAGGTCCCGGGTACTTCCAGGATACTGGGCCCTTCCAGGGACAACCAGGTGTCTACTATGGTCCAGCAGCCTTCGCGGTTCCAAGGTTCCCAGGACCCAGGGGCAGACATCCGCGTAAGATGTCTCACTTGTTTGTGTTTAAATTCTCTTATGACGTCTTTGAAATTGGGGGTGGAAGGACTAAACCCGGTACAGGGTCCTTTTTGGCATGAGGAGGTTAAAAGACCCTTCCAAATCTTCGGCAGATGCCCTAAGTCAATGTCCTTTCATATTTTTCAGATTTCAATTAATGGCATATTTACTACTTGTGAGTTAAATGCTGAGACGATGGGATGATCAATTGCATCAATCCCATAACATACGTTTTTTCTTATCTTCTTTTCTGATTGAAGTAAACGATTGATTCCAATGATTATAAAAAATGCTTTTTGATTATTTTGATGAAAAACTTGATCAAATTGAAAAAAAATTATCAGAATCAGTATCGGGATGGAAAAAATAGTATTTGAACATCTCAAATCCTTGGTTTAAGTGTTACAATAAAATTGCTCCAGAGAGTAACATATTTTATAACGTTGCTTCATGTAGGGAAACCGGCCCCGGGTCAAAAAGAAAAGGGTGGGACCGAAGATGAAGGCATCCCGCTCTGTGGAGAACCTTCTGAATGTAAATAAGAGAGATCAATCCAGAGGCCGGACACCTGAACGGAAATCAATTGAGGATCCAGGTAATCTTTAATCTAGTACCTTTCACAATTTTGCATCGTTGAGTGCATAGGCCTACCACTGAAGACATAAACATGGCCTCATAAAATGTTCCTTGTTTTCTTCTTGTGTTAATTTCTGTGTTTCAGAAACTTTGAACGTCCCACCGAGCATTACCTCCCCTGTAGACAGACACGAGCTTCTCAAATGTACGTGAAGAGTGCTATCAGTTGATACACTGTATGACCCTAAACACAAGTAAAGAAATCTCATTATAAACTGAACTCAAACCAAAACCTTTCCCCTGAACAGACGCCACGGTGCTCACCTTGGATCCAACGACGGCCCACAGACGTGTGAAGCTGAGTGACGACCTGACTGAGGCCTCAGTGATGGACGAGCCAGCGAACTACCCCGACGGCCCCGCGCGGTTCTCAGTCTGCTCCCAGGTGCTGACCTCCTCAAGGGTTTCTCAAGAGGGCGCCACTACTGGGAAGTGAAGATGAGCAGCAACAACTTTGTGGGCATTAGGGCTCGCTTACAAGAGCATGGATTCGAAAAGGCCCGGACCAGTCGCTTGGGGCCGTAATGACCAGTCCTGGTGCGTGGAGTGGTTCACCTGAAGCTGTCTGCCTGGGCACGCCAACAGCGAGACGGTGCTGGAGAGTCTCAGTGCCAACCGCATTTGGCGTGCTGGTGGATTGTGAGGAGGGAACGGCCACGTTTTTACAGCAGCATTGGTGAGAAGGCGAATCCCTTCCACACTTTTGTGTTTCCTTTCCCACCCAAGCCGTGTATCCGGCCTTCTGGATCTTCTCCAACACCTCTTCCATCGCCTTGTGCAAGCTGTCTGGCTGAGGGCCGGCTATGCATCCATTGGCTTCGTGAAATGGTACGATCTAGAGTAATACATTTACTCTTTTCTTGATACACGGGGACAACACTAATTGCTTGAACAAACCAGATTATTTAACCACTCAAACAATTGCACTTTTTTCTACTCGCCAATCCCTAAATGCCTCATGATTCAAATGTGTCTTGAAAAGTAAATCACGGGTGTCTTAAGTCTGATACGTGAGACTGAATTGTATGTTATACACGGGCCGTTTTACATTCTTTCACTTCAAATGTGTTTCGACCAATCATGTTTCTCCTGGGAGTGGAGGAAGTCGCAACTGGAACCAATCTGACAGGCTGAAGCACAGAAAACGTGACATGGCTCCCCATCGATTGGAAGTGACAGAAAAAAAATGTCAAGACGTCTGTCGTCTGTCGATTATGCTGTCATGGCTTTGATCTTTCAAAAAAGAAAATACATGAATTACTGCTAGGTGATAACTCTGACGTGAACCCAGACTCACCTCTGGAGAGTTTTAAAACGTGACCTGTAGGCATTAGTGACGGTGCCAAGGTGGTGAGCATCGATGGCAGGACTCTTACACTGCGCTATCCCCATAGTATTGCTGCAATATCATTATCCTGTTACCTGTATGAAGACAAGTGTATATCCTGACCGGCCATCAACGTCCTTAGACTAAGTGTAAAGGGTTAAAATCCAACCTGTGTGGGAAACGGGCCACAGTAGAAATACATTTGTTCAAGTTGTATTCTGAACCCTCCATCTTGCCACGCTTTAATGAGGTTTTCTCAGACTCTGGACGGATATCTCCGTTACAGACGTTCAGCAATAGCATTGTAATATATCTATATCAGAGATTACATTCATTTTAATCCAAATGTTAATGTCATATGCATTTGGTCTAGGGTTTTTAATTTCAGTGGACCGCTGTGAATTATGTTCAATGGTATTCAATGAAGATCAGAAGTCGTGGGAACCTTCACTCTTTCCAATGGTTCAAATTGGTCGTTACTTTATGAAGCAATAAGTAATGAGAGTCTGTGATTTATGAATGGCGAGGGGGCGTTATGCACAACGTCGACTGTTATATTCCGTTTGATTTTAATGTACATTTATTTGGATCAATTTATACCTTGTTGGGATTTGTGCCATGTATTATTTAACTTATCAATGTCCTTGTCTGTGAAACACTCAATACTGACATGTTCTTGTTTTAACTGTCTGCAACTTTTCTGCGTGCGTGTACTTTGCTGTACTCTTAAACCCTTAGGTCTGAAGACAACTCTTCATTCCAGGGGCGTGACCATCCCTTAAACTATGCTTCATGTACTGTATCTGAATAAATGTTGAATCTCTAAAGAGTGCTACTGCCTTGTGACACATTGATTCCCGAGCTCGCTGGTTTGCTTCCAGAACCAGATAAACCAGACGACCGATAGCGAAGGCGCGCAAAACACACTAGGCCTAGCCTGCTTATGAGATTATCTATATATTAGAGTAATGTCCTTTGACACTGCAAGAAGACAAACAAAGTATTCAAAGCCCATACAATGCCTTTGCCCGTGGACGCCCTTTTCAAGCAAATCAGGGGTGTAGTCAATAATCCTAGACGAACTTAAGTCTATTTTTCAAATGTTTGTATTACTCTCATAGAACACACACAGACCCACACCGGTTTAATTGTAGATGCCGTTTATGTGATCCCAACTTAGTGGATAATTGCGCTTATGAGGAATGAAATATCAAAACCAAACATTTCACACGTTCAGTCGGAGCCTTATATGTGTATGGCACGATTCTGCCACCTTCTGAAACTGACACGTGATTTGATAGAATAGAATTTGCCATAAATCGTCCATTTTTTTTACACAATCAGTACCAATTTAAGAAACGTAAAATATACAAGGCCTTAGATCATGTGTATGAAACCTTTTGTGTCATGTAAAGCTTTGGTTCTGAATAAGAAGATTTTTCTAAGTTTGTCCAAAAATGACACAGTACAGCAAAAACTTTACTAATGGTATGCGAAATAAGGCATGTACACTAAGTTTCAGAATTTTAAATCCATCAGGCGGACGTGCTGATCGTTTAACTGACCGCAAATTATAGCGCCGCTTATGGGAACTTCGTCACCAAACTGTTTTGGACACCTGCTTACGGGGGATACAAATGTCGTCGATAAATTCAACGCTATAGGGGAGAGTGGGGTAATTTGTGCCAAGGGGCAGGCAAGAAGTGCCACTCCTGTTTTCTAGAATGATGACCATTGAAGAAGTTGGTCATGTGACCACATATTTTTGAAGGGGCATCCATTTCACTCATCCTGCAAAGAAGGGAGACATGGCTTGAGAGGTAAGCACATTGAAGTTCAAATAACAATTTGTTGCCCTCGAAAGTAATTTTTTTATGATTAAGGTTTTTTGATTGCTGTGTTTGAACAATTATAACTTTGAAAACAGTCCATACAGTTAGCATGATGCTTGCTCAAAACAGCTGGGGGATGCATTTTTTTTCAAAATGGTGGGTCTGGGGTAATTTGTGCCACAACTTACCCCAACTTATGATTTTTTTTACTATATATTACTTTATTGTATTTTATTGTTATTGTATTCTTACATTTGATCACTAAAACTATGTGATATTCTTAGATCATCATGCCACGCAAATACAAACGGAAGACAGACAGGGTTTCAACTCCTCTTGAGGAGTTGGAAAGAGCAGTGAAAGAGGTGCAAGAGGGGAAGAACATATGTAACGTCAGGTTGGAAAGGAGATGAAGATCTGCAGGATGACAATGAAAGGATATATGGATAAGAAAAAAGTAGGAGAAGTAACAAAGCCAGGCTATGAAAGAACAGCAGCAACCAAACATGTCTTCAAAGAGACCATGGAGAAAGAGCTTGCTGACCATATTAAGACGCTAGTGTGGAGTGCAATAAATGAGGAGACAAGGGACAGAGATGCGTCGAGTCGGCTTTACTCTCCACTTCAATATATAACTTCACATCAAACGCGAGTGAGGTAAAAGGTGGACACCAGGTTAAAACCGCAGCGTAACCCTTTCCCTTAAAGAGGATACAGTCCCCTTGGTGAATGTCTCTTAATCGTACTTGTGGGTCACCACACAGGCCCCCCCAGAATTCACCCAAAATAACAGAGGCAGACCTAACAGGTACCCCAAAGAGAACCAAGGACACCCATTAGTGCAAAACAGAACAAACCAGCACATAACAGTCCCTAGAAAAGTCAACTTATAGGGGGGCGGGCCAGGCGGCCAGAACGGCTGCGCTTAACAGGAGAAGAGCAAAGGGCAGGGGCAGGTGTCGAGGCTGCCGCAGGGGGTGGACCACCTGGAGCGGTTCGCCAATATCCACATGAGCAGGCTTGAGACGGTCTATAGCCACCCACTCAGGCCTGCCCCCCATATCCACAATGAAGTTCTTAGACCCTCCCTCCAGGACGCAGAAGGGCCCATCGTGAGGCTGCAGCGGGGTACGGTGGCCATCGTGGCGGATGAAAACATATTTGGCTGGCGGTAAATCCCTGGGAACCTAGGACCGGGGGAGGCCATGGTGAGACGTCGGAATGGGAACGAAAGTGTTGGCAATGCCCCGGGACACAGCGCGATGGGAGGCAACCGACCACGGGGCCGTGGCGTCCGGAAGAAACTCCCCCGGGACGCGCAGGGGCTGGCCGTAGACCAGCTCGGCCGATGAGGCTTGAAGATCTTCCTTGGGGGCAGAGCGAAGGCCCAGCATAACCCATGGGGGGCGGTGAGCTCAGTCACTGCCCGTAAGGCTGGCCCTGAGCGCGGCCTTCATGTCACGATGAAACCGCTTGCTAAGTCTGTTACTCTGTGGGTTATAGGTTGTGGTATGATGGACCTTCACCCCCAGGACCCCGGCAACCGCAGTCCAAAGCTCCGACGTGAACTGCGGACCCCGGTCCGAGGAAAGGTCGGATGGTGTGCCAAAACGGGCCACCCAAGCCATAATGGCCGTAACGCCCGGGCCACTTCCACTGATGTAGTGGAGGACAGGGGAACCACTTCTGGCCACCTGGTGGTCCTGTCCACCATGGTGAGGAAGTAGGTGTAACCACAGGAGGGGGAAAGTGGGCCCACCAGGTCCACATTCACGTGGTGAAAACGTCTCTCTGGCACTTTGAAAGGTGTCAAGGGGGCCTTAGTATGACGAGTCACTTTTGCACGCTGGCACGCCCCACAGACAGCAGCCCAGGCCCTGACGTCCCTCCGCAGGCCCGGCCAGGCGAACTTGGCCCCCACCAGCTTGGCAGAGGCCTTCACCCCCGGGTGGGAAAGGCCATGGATAGTATCAAAGACCTTAAGCCTTCTGCCAGCAGGTACATTTGGGCGCGGTTGACCGGTGGAGACGGCGCAGAGGGTGTAGCGTTTGCCACGCCAAACACCACATCTTCCATGAGCAGTGCCGTGGGGGCCGTTCTGTAGGCCTGCACCTCAGAGTCCGCAGCCTGATCCTCAGCCATGGCTGTGTAGTCGAGGCCCAAGTGGATGGACCCATTAACCACCCGGGAGAAGCAGTCGGCTACAAAATTGTGTTTGCCGGCCACGTGCTGAATGTCAGTGGTGTACTCGGAGATGGCGGAGAGCTGACGCTGCTGTCGACCAGACCATGGCTACGAAGACTTGGCCATGGCGAACATCAGCGGCTTGTGGTCAACAAGCCGCTGACATGAAAAACAAGCCGTGAATCGACGGCCCTCCAACAGGAAACGGAAATGACGGGTGGCGAGGGAGGAGCCAGGAGCTCCCTATCGAAGGCGCTGTATTTCCTCTTGTCACGGAGCTTCCTGCTGAAAAAGGCCGACGGTTGCCAGGCTCCGCCCACCCACTGTTCACAGACAGCCACCACGGCGTAATCAGAGGCGTCTGTAGTAAGAGCAACAGGGGCGGTCGGAGACAGGTGCAACAGAAGAGCAGCGTTGACCAGCACGGTCTTGGCAGCATCGAAGGCAGCAGTCATCTCTGGGAACCAATCCAATACGTCCGCCGGCCTCCTGCCCCGCAAGGCCTCGTACAAGGGTTGCATGAGTTGGGCCGCATGGGGGAGGAAACGGTTGTAGAAGTTCACCATGCCTAGGAACTCCTGCATGGACTTCCCCGGGCGTGGGAAACTGGCGACGGCGTCCACCTGAATTTCCCTCGGGATAAATAAAGTTTCTATCTATCTATCTATGTATCTATCTAGCGTCATGTATGTAGTCTAAGTCAGATCTTGATCATCGTGATCAGATCGTATCATCATCACTACCTTGTGCAGGCGCAGAGGAAATCTGCCCCTGGAGTGGCGTAGACACGGCGGCCATGACGAAGTCCCATCCGAAACGCCGCCCGAAACACACTTCCACATACCTCTTGCCATAGGTACGAATGGGTGGCCGGTGTCCATCAGGGGGCCATGCCCGCCAGCCATGGTGTCCCGTAGATGCGTCAGCTGCCGTCTTGGGGACATCCTGCGGGCGGACGGGCACCTGATGGTAACCGCGCTCCAGGTCCACCTTCGAAAAGATGGCCAGGTGGGCAGAGAAGTCCTGAATGTGCGGCACTGGGTACCGGTCGGGGGTGGTGGCGTTGTTCAGGTGAAGGAAATCACCACACGGACGCCAAACACCATCAGCCTTGGCCACCATGTGCAGGGAGGAGGCCCACGGACTGTTGGAACGGCGCCGAGGCGCTCCATGGTGGCGAACTCCTCCCTGGCAATCGCGAGCTTGGCAGAATCGAGGCGCCAGGCTCCTGCATAGACTGGGGGGGTTAACCATGGTGATGTAGTGCTCCCCACCATGCTTAGCTACCGCCGATGAAAACGTGGGCGTGGTGATGTCAGGAAACTCAGCAAGCAGGCGTTGATACCGGTCCCCGGTGGCAAACGTGTTCGACAGACAAAGCGCCCCCACCCCTCCCAGCGTGCAGGGGTATGAAGCAAAAGACAGACCGTTGATCAGGAGGCAGTTCGTAACATCCACCAACAGTCTGTAAGCGCAGAGGAAATCTGCCCCCAGGAGTGGCGTAGACACGGCGGCCATGACGAAGTCCCATCCGAAACGCCGCCCGAAACACACTTCCACATACCTCTTGCCATAGGTACGAATGGGTGGCCGGTGTCCATCAGGGGGCCATGCCCGCCAGCCATGGTGTCCACAGGCTTCGACGGCAGGATGCTGCACCGAGCTCCAGAGTCTACCAGCAGCCGCCGGCTGGACAAGGTGTGACGAACAACAGCTTACAGTCACGGCCAGCACTCACAGCAGCTAATGAGCGCCGGCCCGGGCTTTTCCCTGGGACCCAAAACTGCAAGGCTGGCAGCTGACATTGCTTGGCCTTTGCCCCAAACCTGGAATGGTAATAGCACCACCCGTCGTCACACTGTCGGCGGGCCGTCACAGCAGCTGCGGTGTCCGGGTCGTACTCCGGGGGTGGAAGCGGGGCAGACGTGTGCTGGGGGGGCAGCAGCGCCTTGACAAACGGCTGCCTGTTGGCGAGGAAAATCCTGTCTGGCTCCACATCCAGCGTCCGGTAGTCTCTAGGGAAAAAGAGGGGGGAGCTGGCCAGTGTGGTGCGCACGGGTGCTGGAAGCTGCCGCAGGAAAATGGGGGCGAAAAGGAATGACGGATCCGCCGAGCCCAGCATAGCCAGCATCCTCTCCATTAACTCGGACGACTTGCTGTCGCCCAGGCCGTTCAGGGAAAACAGGCGGTCTGCCTTCTCCAGCTCCTACGTTTTAAGTGCGTCGTACTTGCCGACACCTGGAGGAGCCTCCAACCGCGCCATAGCATCTAAGGCCACTACAACGTGGAAATACTTTGTAACCTCCTGCGTCATTCCTCTCAGCTGGAACTGGGCCTCGATGTGTCGAAACCACGGCCATGGGTTGTGCTGCCAAAAATCCAGTAACTTCATAGTGGCAGCGTAGATAGCATCAACGTTAGCCGCGACGTCAGCCGCGACATCAGCCGCGCCGACAGCAGCGGCCGACAGCAGCAGCATGTTCACCACCGTCGATTTGAGACATAACCCAGCCGTATCCAGCTCGCGTCAGGGTCACCAATTGTGGAGCGCAATAACTGAGGAGACAAGAGATGGAAATGAGTCGAGTCCAGTAGCGGTTCTTGGCTGAGCTCAGCAGGGAGGCAAACATGAGCGCACATTCATGAACGCGCGCAGTGCACCCGCACATGCATGTCTTTTCTAAAATGTAAATGTAATGCATGGCAGCATGCAGGGTCAACGACACGTATCTTCCAAACATATAAATATAATATTGTGGAAATTGTATTAAATGGAAAGAGAACATTTCTCACATTAATCAAACGAATGCGTGACTCGTTTATTTCGTTAGAAAATCAAAACATTAAACTAACATTTAATGGGACAGCGATCCCTGAACAACCAAGACAGAGTAAAAGATATGCAACAGTGTAGATTCTAGAACAACATTTAACAACATTATCTTCAGCTGACAATTTGCGTTCTTGTAGATATTGAACTATATTCTCCTTAATGTTGATATCTTTGTTAGTCGTCATCTTTGTTAGCCGCCGCAACTGACTAGAAAGAAGCGCTCCTTTGCTCAGAACATTATTTTTAAAAATGCTGATTTGTGATTGGTTGTAAGGAGTAGATGAGGCTGGCCTCCCTTCCTATGTTTAACATGGTATAGATTATTTATCTCGCAACAGTGAAACTGAATTGTGATTGGTTATTTTTTAATCTCAAAGGCGGCAAAAGTGGGTTCTGGCCTCTTTGCTACCCTCCAGTGGCTAGCCCTGGACACAACATACTGAGAGTAACGTCGGCCAGCCTCCGGCCTAGCAAAGGCACTTCAGTTTTTTTTAAACACTTTCATGTAATTACTCAGTAATAAACACACATTGCACATAGATAAAAAGTCATTGTTGGGAAAATCCAAGGAGGCGTTGCCACCGTTGCCTCCTCTAAGGAACCACTGGTCGAGTCGGCTTTACTCTCCACTTCAATATATAACTTCACATGAAACGCGAGTGGGACACCACTCGCAAACGGGGACACCAGGTTAAAACCTCAACTCTGTTACGTAACCCTTTCCCTTGAAGGTACAGTCCCTTGATGAATGTCTCATAATCGTACTTGTAGGTGCCATGAAATGCCGTGAACTGGCTTTTGAGTTTGCACCAAGAAATAACATTGACATGCCTGCCAGCTGGACCAGAGACAAAAAGCAGGTTAGATGAAGTATACGTTATTGGATAGTTATTTGGAGCGGATAGTTTTCAACTTAGTCTAAATCTGAATGTAAACTGCAATGTGCTGATAAACTTTTAACCTTCTCTAGGACCTGATTGGTTCAATGCCTTTAAAGCATGATACCACTTGGCATGCCGCATTCTTGAAGCAACCTCTCTTGGAAGAGCTACTGCCTTTAATAAGCACAATGTCGGGGAGTTCTTTGATAACCTCTCTAAAGTGATGGACAGGTAACTTAATCATCATCTGACATGCTGATATGATCACATGTAGACTCCCAAGGGGTCTCTCTCTCTCTCTCTCTCTCTCTCTCTCTCTCTCTCTCTCTCTCTCTCTCTCTCTCTCTCTCTCTCTCTCTCTCTCTCTCTCTCTCTCTCTCTCTCTCTCTCTCTCTCTCTCTCTCTCTCTCTCTCTCTCTCTCTCTCTCTCTCTCTCTCACACATATAACCACATCCAAGTGTGGTAAAACTGCTTAAACTTCTCTGATCATCAGCACTACCTTTTATCTCATTACAGGTACAGCTTCCACCACACATGATATATATAATATGGATGAAACCGGTGGTGTGACAACAGTGCAAACACCCAAGCATGTTGTCACAGAGAGAAGGGAGAAGAAACAGGTGGGTTCAGTAACATCTGCTGAAAAGAGAGAGCTCGTCACTGTGGCCTTGTGCAGTAACCGCCACTGGAAACGGAGTCCCACCCATGAAATGCAGACCCACCTCATGAACGGATCACCAGCAGCTTCCATTGGTCATTGTGCCAAGTGTGCATGGATGAATGAAGATGCCTTCCTCATCTTCCTGGAGCACTTCATCCGCCACACCAACGGCTCCACCGATCACCTGGTCCCGCTCATTCGGGACAACCATGAGTCTCACAACTTAAGTCAGTGACAACTGCGTAAGAGAATGGGGTCATTATGTTCACCCTGCCACCTCACACCTCACACCGCTTGCAACCATTAGACAAAACTGTCTATGGACCACTCAAAACCTACTATAACCGAGCGATGGATAGGGTGGATGCGATCAACATCCTGAGGCGCGACCCGTATCGATTTACGAGATCTCGGAACTTTTGAAGCAAGCGTTCCTCTCTGCAACGTCCCCAACAAACATAACCTCAGGTTTCAGAGCAACAGGCATATACCCTTTCAACAGGGACATCTTCCCGGAAGAAGACTATGCACCCTCAGTGTTGACAGACAGGGCAAATCCAGAAGATGAACCCAGTGCAACTGCTGAACCGCCTGGACCATCACATGAGCCAACGCATGTCACAGGTATTTTAAAAAAAAAGTCTGGGAGGCCAAATAGTGGCGCGGTGCATGTGGTGGCGCGGCTCAAGCTTACCCTCCATCTGACCACAAAATCTTGTTGTTCCCTGTGTTCAATGACAATAAAGTTCCTTTTCCTTTCCTGGTAGGCAGGTCCAGACCCAGGAGAGCCATCTGCCACTCCGCTAAATCCCGAGCACTTATCAAGTGATGAATCTGCTCACTTGGGTGAAGTGTCTCCAGAAGTCATTCTTCCCTTGCCAAAAGCCACAGAAAGGAAGAACAGAATTGTAAAAAAGAAAGTGAAAACTAGAATCATGACCGACACACCTGAGAAGATGGAGTTGGAGAAGGCTCACAAAGAAAAGGATAAAAAGGCTGAACAGGAAAAGAAAAAGAATGAAAGAGAGAAGAAAAGGGCTATGAAAGCTGCAAATCAAAACAAAACCAAGAAGAAAACGACCGTGTACAGTAGCTCAGAAGAAATGATGAGGCAGAAGATGGCCTGGAGAAGACGCACAGCAGAGAAAAGAAACTGAAAAGAAGAAAAGGACTGGAAATACGAAGGGGGGCCTGAAAGGGTCAAAACCAACCAAACCCAAAAACGAAAGTGCTCTCCGGTAGCTCAGAAGAGAGTGACTTTCCTATTCCACTTAGTGATGCCGTTCATTATGAGAGTTCAGATGTCCAGAGTGATGAAGATGATGGTGACAAGGATCTAGCTGCTGGTGACTTTGTCATTGTGAAGTTTGCAGGTAAAAAATCTAAATCCTATAACTATGTTTGATTGGTGGAGAATGTTGAAGGCGACGAGATCAGTGCAAAGTTTCTGAAGCAAAGTTGTAAGAGGTCTGTTGATGGAAAAGCCCATCTTCACATTTAGAGAGAATGATGAAGGAGCCATCCCTAGAGGTGATGTGCTCAAGAAACTACCCACAACACAAAAACTTGGTGGAACAGCCAGAAGGGAGCATAAATTGACATTCCCCTGCAGCATTGACACGTGGGATGAGATTCAGGTGCAGCGGATGAGGTGCTCATTTTGGAATTTTAATTTTGTTCTGAGTAGCCTATGTGATTCATGTGGCGCTAGGCCTTGGTTGAGCAAATTGGTGGTACAGAGACGGAAAGGAGCAGAAGTTCATATTTTCCTGCTGCATTGACAAGTAGGATGTTAAGTTGGAAGCCTAGGGATCTGTGAATTGTCAGACTCAATTAGGTGTTCCTGTGACGGCCTTGTTATAGAAAAGGGGCCTCTGATGTTAAAACTTGAAATAAAAGTTAAACAAGTAATTTGTATTGAATTTGTCTTGCTTTTATATAGCATTATCATTTGTGAGATTCAAATTACCTGTTTTACTCACCAGGCACAATTTACCCCAGTGTATTCTCTCTAATGGCACAACTTACTTGGGGCAAGTTGTGCCACAAAATGACTTTTTTTCTAAAGCTGTATTTCTCACACTTGAACTGTAGGTGAAAAAAATGCACTACTTTACCCCACTCCCCTTGGGTTACCAATCCGAAATATTAATATAAATAATAATATATTAATAATAATAATAATACCCGAACCCTACAATAACAATTGGTATCCACAGACACACCGTGAATACCTAATGTGAGTAAAATAGTGTCCTTTAAGTCTGCGGCCTCCATCAAAGTGGAAGAACCACCCACACCAATATTCACAGGTGTCATAACCCAAACTCTCTGAGGATGGCCTTAAGCCACAGATGACTTTGGGGAATATGGTGGTCTGTATTCTAGGCCTACAGGTATCCAGTAGCTCACGGTGGAAACAACCAAAATTGACAAACCGTAAAAGTCATCAAAATAAGTCTATAAAAAATGAGCAATATTGCACATAATTAAAATTGCATTAAAAAAAACACTCAGAGGTAGATATAGATTAAATAAAAATTATGCAATTGCACACTGTTCCAGCTGTGTGGTTGGGTGGGGGCGGGGGGGGAGTGTCAGAAAGTGATAGAGGGAGCGAAAGAGCCTCTCGTTAAAGGTATATGGGAGCAGGCGAGCGTCATAGGCCTCCTCGTCTGCAGAACACCCACGCCCTCTGGCTCCCGTATAGGCCTACAGGAGACAATAAAATGTCTCCTTCCTGGTTCCGTTCTCCGGACGACTACGTACGTGTTGACGCCACATGACTTAAGTTTCGTTTCTCTTACGACAGCACAACACTGCATTCGACATGGCCGAGTCGGAAGAAATAAGCAGTTTTCGATATCTAAAAGACTTGGAGGACGAGCTCACCTGCAGGCATTTGCCTGCGTCCCTTTCAAGTGCCCGTCACGATTCCTTGCGGACACAATTTCTGTCAGGAATGTCTGCTCACCACCTGGAAGGAGAGTTATGACTGCCCTCAATGTCGGGCCCACTTCCCCACCAGACCAGTGCTCAAGAAGAACACGGTGATCAGTACTGTGGTGGAAACGTTCAGAACCCGCTCCAGTATGACCAAGTTCGGGTTCGAGAGGAAGGAGGAAGAAGCCGTCAAAAAGCCCATCTTGATGTGCGATACGTGTATGTCCTCCGAGGCGGCCAAGACCTGTCTCACCTGTATGGCGTCCTTCTGCCTCGAGCACGTTCGTCCCCACCTCGACAACCCGAACTACCGCGCGCACCAGCTCAGAGAGCCGCTCGCGGACATGAGCGAGCGCATCTGCCCCGACCACCACAAGCTGATGGAGTTCTTCTGCGTCCAACACAGCCGATGCATCTGCAGCTTCTGCCTGCAGCAGGTCCACAAGGGATGCGACTTCTCGACCCCCGATGAACAGAAGGCTCTGAAAGAGGTGCGTGTGTTTGTGTGCCCATTTTTCCCTGATCTTTGTGTACACGTGTGTGTTACTATCATTTCGTCTTTTTATTTTATTTTTTCTAGCTTCCTTTGATCTTATATATTTTTTCTGTAGTCTGACTGCAAGACCAAGTTGGTGTTGCTGGATTCAAAGATTGAAAAGACAAAGACGACCATCTCCCAGATCACGGAGGCACAGAGAAAGTTAAAGGTCATTTTTATTTGCTGTCAAATTACTTAACTGTGGGCGCTTGTGTCTAAAGTTCGCTATAAGTTCAACGTATCCCCAAGTGAGAAACGCCCTTTATCATTTCCTTATGATGCAAACTGCCCTTGATTCTACATTCGGTTTAATGACTTCGTTTATAAGCAGTGTGCAATAGCCTAGCCTTTGATCTCACTTGCTACCTATCTCCTCTCAGAGCTGGGTGATTTGTAAAAAGGTATCATTAACTAATCACAGCAGGTCATTACACCATCAGTGTGTTTAGGGCATTCCTTACCATCCTCATTAATCCAGAGAATAAAACGCCATGACATTGAGTTGATGGCTTATTTTCATGTTGATGCAATAGCATTCAATGCCCAAAAATGATAATTATGAGAATTATTACCCAGCCCTGTATAACGCCGTCATGAATGGGCTACCGCTAGGAATCTGTGATCAACAGGAAGAAGATGCTTGAGGCAGAGTACCAGCAGATCCGAGAGATGCTGGCCAAAGAGGAGTGTGAAGCCATGAACGCAGTGGACCGCCAGCTGCAGAGTGGAGAGGCCAAGTACACCAACGTCATAAAGAGGCTCCTCCAGAATATCCAGGAGATGGACACGGCCAAAGACACCGTCAGCGATGTTCTGAGTCAGTCAGACACCCTAGCCTTTCTGCAGGTGAGAGGTGAAATGTCAGTAAGACTATGAAGGAGAGGATAGATACAGAGGGAATGTTCGTTACTCAAATAGTCCTGTTTTGTTCTCTAGATGTCATAATTGCGTCACAATTTTGGCCGATATTTTTGAAATGGGTTTAAACTAGTTAACGGTCAAACATTGCCCTCTTAGTTGTTTTAGAAGCCGTCTCTTGATATTATCTTCACATTGTAAAAAAATGTTTTTTTTCCTTTTTTTTGGAAAGTCTTCAGTAGACCTGCCTTCAGTGGTTAGTTTCGAGTGCGTCCCACCTCGGGTGACCCTGGACTCTAAGGACGTGATTGGCGCCCAGACCTTCGTTATCGTCTTCAAGGATTTTCTATGTGAACTGTTGAAACAAGCAGTTGAGACCAGAACAGCGATGCTCAAATCAGGTTGGCCTTTAGACCTCCCTCTGAACAGCAGTGCAGTCCAAAATTGATTGTGCCAATGGCACAATGGCAGATGTGTTCAGAGAGGTCTGATACATGGTGGATAAAGATGCTAGTTTGTAATGCTGGACTTTGCACCATAACAGACACAGGCTGTTTGTGTTTACATTGTCACTTATCAGGTTATCAACCCTGCACTGTGTAAATAAATTTGATCCATTGAGAACAATGTTGAGGCAAGTTAAGAGGAAGAGACATTCATTTTAAATAGCCAAGCATTTTGAAGTGGTGGACTTATATATAATTTAGATTCATAAAAAATTACAATTCTTATGGAACATACTGCAGGTTAATCTCATAGCATTATGGTACCAATTAAACCATAGAATGCTATTAAATATGTGAAATAATTTTCAACCAATGCAGCTAGTACTACTATATACTGCAAAGTGGGAGTAAGTAACTGAGCTGTAACCTTTCTTGTGTCAGATTTCCAAAATGGCATAAGCGTTGCTTTCAAGTTGTCTGTGAAGACGGTAGGAGGGTGAATGAAACAAGTCTTTAACAATTATTTAAAATTAAAATTTAAAGTGATTTGAATTAAAAAAAAATACTACATTAGTTTTCCCTTGCTCAATGTGGCTGTCTCAACCTTTTAATGATCAATAAAATGATTTAATGTTTTAAAGCCTGCAAGCACACTTACACGGTGGACAACTCTGGCAAAATCCAGAATCAATTCTAAACCCAGGCTCTGAAGGATAACATTACCGGCATTTGAATTTCAGGAGACTGGCCAAAGGCATCTTCCAAAAGCAAAGAAAAGTCTGCCAGCCCCGGGTCGTTCCAGGGTGCAAGGCCCTCGATGAATCCAGTTTTGTTTTTCGACCTCGGGGATCGCGAGAAAACGGGGATATTCCTGCCCACGGGAACAGGACCTCAGCGTAAGATGGCACATTTGTTTGTCTGTGATGGTAAATACCATCCTTGGTTTAGTGTTGCAATCAAATTCCTCCAGAGAGTCACATTTGTTTTAACGTTGCTTCATGTAGCACCCAAAAAGAAACCAAAGGAGAAGAAGGTGAAAGCAGCAAGATCCACGGAGAACCTCTTCGATTATTCTAAGGGAGCTCAATTCAAAGGCTGCAAACCTGAACAGAAATCAACAGAGGATCCAGGTAATCTACTAGCTGTCAACCACTCACAATATTCCATTGTCAAGTGCATATCACTGAAGACATGAACATGGCCCACTTACATTTGACAATGTTTTTTGTTTCAGAGACCTCTCACATCCCGCCCAGCCTTACCTCCTGCGTATCCAGACACGAGCTTCTCAAATGTATGGTGGACATTTTTATATCCGTTGCTCTGAACTTAACACACTGGTGGAAGCATCTCACGGTCTCCAATACCGAAGCTTGACCCCAAAACCTTTCCCTACTAAAACAGACGCCACGGTGCTCACCTTTGATCGGAAGACGGCCCACAGACGGGTGAAGCTGAGCGACGACCTGACCGACGAGGCCTCAGTGATGGACGAGCCAGCGAACTACCCCGACGGCCCCGCGCGGTTCTCAGTCTGCTCCCAGGTGCTGACCTCCAAGGGTTTCTCAAGAGGGCGCCACTACTGGGAAGTGAAGATGAGCAGTAACAACTACGTGGCCATAGGGCTGTCTTACAAGAGCATGGATCGAAAAGGCCCCTCCAGTCGCTTGGGCCGTAACGACCAGTCCTGGTGCGTGGAGTGGTTGACACTGAAGCTGTCTGCCTGGCATGACAACAGCGAGACGGTGCTGGAGAGTCTCAGTTCGAAGCGCATAGGCGTGCTGGTGGATTGTGATGAGGGAACAGCCACGTTTTACAGCATCGCTGGTGGGGTGAATCCCTTCCACACGTTTAGCATTCCTTTCGTCCAAGCCGTGTACCCGGCCTTCTGGATCTTCTCCAACACCTCTTCCATCGCCTTGTGCAAGCTGTCTGGCTGAGAGGCTTTTATTCATTGGTTTCTTGACATGGAAGTTAAATGTCATTGGTCTTGGTTTTTCCCTACTGGAGGAATATCTTTTTTGGAATATGTACCTGGTGTTTGTTTAATAATGATAATCGTTAATAAATGATGTTGAATGATGATAAAAAAAATAATAAAAATAAATGATGATAAAAATTAATCAAGGTTTTGAGAGCATCTGCTCGTTCATTTTATGAAGCAAAGCGATGACACAGTTTATGCATATGAAAATATTTATGAGAATGTTTTCAATTTCAATGGACCTCACGTACATTCTGTTCGAGAGCATCAATGACAATCACAAGTGGTGGGATCAACTTCCTTTTCAGGGTTAATAATTAAGTGTTCAAATCATTTGTGAATAAAAGTTAAAATTAAGTTTCAAATTTGAATTGGTTTCTTTCCTTTACAGCAAAGAGTGAGGAATATTGCTGCCAAAAGTAAAACAAATGTAAGTAATCCGTAGATACACATGTAGTATAGCGGGTTTTTTTGTAAATTAGAAAAATCGTTTGAACTCTTAAATTGAAGGAGGCATGAGCCTGTCACACATACTGGAGCACTCAAAAGTATAAACAAAAAGCTGCTAATTAGGCCTCTAAGATTGAACATCCTCACTTTCCTCGAAAACATCCAAAGCCGACATAACATTCCACTTCCCAAAACGTTCTCCCAGTGCGTTGATTACCAATAGTTGGGGTACACACAGTACAACACCATGAAGTCATTCTGTATCTGACACTGTAAACATGTAGAATATGGTTGATGGCAAACGGGCACCTGACCGTGCACAATTACAGTGGAACAAACATGATAGGTAGGGAAGTAAAGCACCTAAAACACAAAGTTCCTGCGTATTCCACAAGCATTGCATGGCTAATCCTATTTTGCGTTTTTAAGAGAAAATAGCAATCACAAAACATCAATGTTGGCAAGTAAAAAGGTAAGCACGACGTCTGTTTAATTCACTTGTAACGAAAAAACATCCGTCAAGAGTTATGGCTATCAGAATTTTGGTATAAATAGAATCACACTTAGACTACCGGCCTGTGTCTTTTTTAAATGGCCAAATTGTCACCAAAAAAATAAAGACATGCCCAAATGTAAGCATTTGATTGTGCAAAGACACACCCAGTACCAACACATTGGGACTACTCTAAAGTATTGTGACCTGAGCCTTATGGGAACACACATTTAAAATAAGTATTACTGCAAAACTGGCTGTTAAATTGATATGAGGGCTTAAAATGTGCCTGGCTGTTTAAGTCTTCAAGACCTTAGAAAACTACCCTGTATTCATTATTGCAAGCAGTTCGAATCGTATATTTAACAAATCTTTAAATAAGGGTAGTGACAGCCAATCCATGCAATATTCAAACTACTGGTATGGTCATGTTTACGGTAAACTGTTTATATACTATATTAAGTGAATAAACTATAACCTATACAGTATACGGTTTCAATACGGTCAGCAGTGTTAAAGTGTTGTGTGCCATAACAGTGTAAAACAATTCAAAGTACAAAAGAAGAGAACGAGTGAGGACGCAAGAAGCCCTTCATCATTTCAAAGACTACACGATGAAAACGACTTCAAACTTTGACCTAATCCAGCCAGGTTTTCTCTAGCTAGTCAAGAACAGACATCGGTAAACAACCCGGTCAGCCTTGCCCGCTTACGACGTCGTGTCTGAGACGCAAACGAGGCCTACTGAAGTATCCAGTGAATGACATACATAGATCTACATCTCTTGAAGCAGTGTAGACGTCTAGGGGATAGGAGCCTTTAAAACTGCATTTAAACCAATACATTAGCTGCTGAGTGCTCATCTTGTGAGGCCACGCACACGTACGTACGTTGGGCCTCAGCTGTTTCTTTAAGGAGTAGTTTGTCTTTTGGACGCTCAGACATTTCCTGGGGGGGACACACATAAATCAGCTGTGTGGTTGCCTGGGGGGGGGGGGGGGTCTTAAAAGTCTTACATTACCGTTTTAGAGTGATCTACCGTGACAGTAAATTTGGCACTCAGGGATCAGTGCAAAGAGCAATTGGTCTTCCAAATAATTCAGTTACCTGATTGGCCAACGTGTGACAATTGAATTGCCTGAGGTCTGGGTTACATTACATTGTTAGCGTGAGGCTGGGAAATACCACCACCACCGCCACCACCACTACAAAAACACCTCGTACCCTCTGTCTACGAACCAAAGTAGTAAACCAAAACGTAAACCCGGGACACAGCGATACATCGCCGTCGTGCAAGATTTAAAAACCGGACCAAAGTAACTCAGAAGGTAGGTGGGTAGGTTCTCCCTAGCGTGGTCCGAGCAACTCATTTCAAAACGTCCCAAAAAACAAAACCCCAAAAAAGGACAGAGAAAGCCAAGTGCTCGGTATTATAAAAGGGCTGAAGGGGGAGGAAGTGAGGGGGGCCCCGGATAGGAGGTTAGGGAGGAAGTGAGGGGGGCCCCGGATAGGAGGTTGGGGAGGAAGTGAGGGGGGCCCCGGATAGGAGGCAGGAGGGGGAGGAAGTGAGGGGGGCCCCGGATAGGACGCAGGGGGGCGGGGAGGAAGTGAGGGCGGCACCGGATAGGAGGCAGGAGGTTAGGGAGGAAGTGAGGGGGGCCCCGGATAGGAGGCAGGAGGTTGGGGAGGAAGTGAGGGGGGCCCCGGATAGGAGGCAGGAGGTTAGGGAGGAAGTGAGGGGGGCCCCGGATAGGACGCAGGAGGGCGGGGAGGAAGTGAGACGGCCGTCATGGAGGAGTGACGACAAGGTCGGGGGGGGTCCCTAGGGTCCAGGGTCCAGGGGGGGGGGTCAGAGCCGGGCCCCTAGGGGCCCTTGGGAGTAGTAGGGAGGTGGTCAGGGACAGTCAGTGCCCGGGGGAGGAGGGGGTCCCGGGCAGTCAGAGCCGGGCCCCCCGGGGCCTGGGTGAGTCGTGGGGGCCGGGGCTCTCGGTCTCCGAGGCGCTGGTGTCGGCGTCGTCGTCCTCGTCGTCCGTCTGCTCCCCGCTGTGGTACAGCATGAGGACCTGGGTCTTGTGGGTGATGGTGATGGTGCAGGGCCCCTGGGCCCATGGCTCCCCGTCCACCTGCATGGGCATCCTGGAGCTCTTCAGCACCAGCTGGGGGCGGCCACGGGCACACACAGCCGGTTTATATAGAGCCTCTCTAATGAGGTGGGTGAGTCAATGATGAAGTGAGACATGAAGTAATGAGGTAAGTAATGAAGTAAGTAATGAAGTAATGAAGCAACGAAGTAAGTAATGAATTAAGTAATGAAGTAAGTAATGAATTAAGTAATGAAGTAATGAAGCAACGAAGTAAGTAATGAATTAAGTAATGAATTAAGTAATGAAGTAAGTAATGAATTAAGTAATGAATTAAGTAATGAAGTAAGTAGGTAATGAAGTAATGCAGCAAGTAAGTCATGAATGAAGTAATGCAGTAAGTCATGAATGAAGTAATGCAGTAAGTAATGAAGTAAGTAATGCAGTAAGTAATGAAGTAAGTAATGAAGTAAGTAATTAAGTAATGATGTAAGAAACAAAGTTATTAATTACGTAAATAATTGACTAATGAAGTAATAAAGTTAGTAATGAAGCAAGGGATGAAGTAATGTAGCAAGTAATGAAGTAAGTAATGAATTAATCAAGTAAGTAATGAAGTAAGTAATAAAGTGTGTAGGTGTATATGTGTCTGTCCCCTCACCCGCACAGTGTGTGCCTGGCCCAACCGCACCGGATTGGCCATTTTGACCTGGATCTGGGCGCAGTGGAAGGAGCCAAACACTCCCACCACCTCCAGAAGGCCGTCGTCCAGCCTAGGACACACACACACACACACACACACACACACACACACACACACACACACACACACACACACACACACACACACACACACACACACACACACAGATCAACAGTCTGCAGAAGCAGCAACATGTCCTAGTGGAAGACCTTACACAAACCCTGGTCCTAGTGGACGAATGTCTCGGGCCCACGTTTAACTTCCTCTGCAGATAAGGCCTGGGACTCCTCCTATCCAATACAGAAGGAGTCCCGACGGTACGAGGTGGACTGACCAATCTGAACCGCTTATCCAATATGAGGCGGGACAAACACGATGGCGGTGCAGGTGAGTAGAGCGCCGAAAAAGCAACAACAAAAACAACGACAACAACAAAGATGGCTGCCGCTGACGTGTAACGCTTTGCTGATTCGCTGTCCAGACAGTATCGAACGACCTGGGCGTTCTATTGGCCTATTTTTCCTAAAAGTAGAACAGAGTCCATTGATTGGTTGAGGCTAGGTTTACCGTGTGGGGGGACAGGGCTCGTCCCCCATGCCCTCCCAGAGCCTGCAGCCCTCCACCCCAGTAGCCGATGTTACAGACGATGATGCCCTCTAGGCTGGGCAGCTGGACCCTTTCTCCGTCCAGCTCCAGCTGAGGGAGGAGACACAGGCACAGGTGAGCACAGACCCACACACACACACACACACACACATACAAGCAATGACCCACACACACACATACACACACACATACACACACACACACACCCCCACACATACACACACACACACACACACACACACACACACACACACACACACACACACACACACACACACACACACACACACACCACACACACATACACACACACACACCCCCACCCACACACACACACACACACACACACACACCGGCGAACAAACACACACACAAAAAATGGAAACTACAGAAAACCTTGTGGGACCTTAATCCCATAGTTCATAGCTAAGGATTTGCGTCGGGTTATAAGATTGCCCACATGTTTCAAGCAGTTTTTCTATGAAAGAATGCGACCACACACACACACACACACACACACACACACACACACACACACACACACACACACACACACACACACACACACACACCACACACACACACACAAAAACAAAGCCACTATAGCAACACTACTTTACCTCAATCCGCTTATCCAGGTCCTTACATTCCTGAACTAAACAATCTTTGGTTCCATAGAGGAAATACACAACCTAGTGAAAACCAGAAGAGGAGAGTCAGTGAACATGGATGCACTATGAATACTCTTAACCATAGCCCTGATTTAAATAAAAGGCAATAATCAGTTGTATACGTAACAGGACCACATATACCTAGGTATTTAGCGATATAAATGTATTTTGACAGAACACCATCAACGATTATTTTCATGAATGGGTTAAAGTCGTATGCAAAACTGTATCGATATTTTAGGAAATGTGTGGATAAAAACTCGTATTCTAATAAACAATCCTTCGTGGTCTGTCGTTCAAATCCCCATTACTCTAAAGGCTTAGTTGGGGTTCCACGCAACACAAGGGGGGTTCAAGGAGCCATTACATCATTGCAGACCCCCTTTGCGTCCGCCGTATGGGCCTGACGTGTCGTGCACCTCCCAAAAATGTTAACCTTGCGTCGAGGCGTCGCGGCGGCAAGGTCTGTGATTGGTCCGCTAACGTAACCCGACCTAGAACCAAACCAGGTTCACGACTGCGTCGAAGCGTCTGCAGGGGTCATTGCGTTGCGTCAACGTGGAACCATAACGAAGCTTTAAGAAGCCGCTGTGGTGCATTGTGGGGGAACCTCCCACCTCACTGCTTGGGAGTTTTAACAAACAGGAACACCACCAGGAGCGTCCTGGCGTCTCGTACCTTGTTGAGGATACGGCTGGAGAAGAAGGAGGGGGTCTTCTCCCGGTGCGTGTGGAAGTTGAGGGCCATCAGAGCATCCGGGCCCACTGAGAAGTAGTTATTCATGGACAACACCTGCAAGAGGACAGAAACCATTGCGATGGGATGGCCTGCCTTAGCCGGACGGTACCCTGTTGCATTGCGTCATGCGGGACGTTGCAATGTCGTTCTCGCTAACGTCGTTAACCGTGTCAACGTAAAAGGCTGTTAAATAATAATACCATGGCACTGCGGAAAATACTTGAGAGAGTGAGAACGTAAATTTAACCATTTTTAGGATCATTTGGAACTCATCACCTTTGGTTTCCGGAAGTAGAGGCCTTTGGAGGCTACCTGAACCTTCCACCTGGAAGACAATGTAAACTCAAGTTGTCAACCTTGTTCTGAGTGTATGCGTAGAGTATATATATAAAAAAACTTTTTTTTTGTAATGTGGCAGCTGAAAACACAATAATATTCTTCTTCTATGTTGTAGGCCTATTCCAAGCTGTATTTTCAATGACATGTGTCATTGCCCTTGGGGCAGCTGATTTATCAAAGCGACTTACAACCAATCATACACAGACGGCATAGTAAACCACACAAGGCGACAGCCAGCTCGTCGGGAGCAGTCAGGGTGAGGTGTCTTGCTCTGGGACACCTCGACACTCGGCTAGGAGGAGCCGGGGATCGAACTAGCAACCTCCAGGTTCCAAGTCGACCCGCTCCACCTCTTAAGCTAAGCGGAACCCCAGCCCAGTAAAAAGCGGACATCAGGTCCTTTGTGTTGCGGTTGCTGTGGTCCCACCTGTCCATCTTGACCACCTCGGCGTCCAGGATGTTGCGCAGCACCTGCTCCACGGCGATCTCGCCTGCGTAGCCCGACCCCCAGCCCAAGGTGTTGGACAGGTCGTTCCCGGTGCCCAGGGGCAAGATGGTGACCTGAGGGATGAAGGGGTCCTGGCCCTGAAAACATCAACACAACGAAAGGGGATGAGGATAGGATACAGGGATGGGAAACGGAACTAGAATGAGATTCATGTGCTAATCACGAGTGTTGATTTCCGCCAAACTGTTGATGTCAGGCTGACATAGGAATGGTGGCATCACATAGATTAGAAAGCCTTAATGTGTATTCGCCATAATTGGTTCTGTTCGGCCACATTCATTTAAAAAACAATATGGTTGCCGTAGAGAGGCCGAATCCCAACGTTGAACCACACAAAATATAACATCGGAAAAAAATAAATACGGAAAATCGTCCTGTTTTTTTTTTTACAAAACCGCAATACATAATGTATCGGCAATCAAACATCGCCGTAGTGTCGGATTGTGTTGTCCCTGTCGATACCTGTACCTAACAGGATAGCCACTGTGGCTACACGTTATCATTGATAACGGACCGTCCCATGATGTCTTTTGGTGGTACCGCCGGTACCTTGAGCTTCATGGCGTCGATGGCATCCAGCACCCAGCCCACGGTGCCGTCCCCCCCGCAGACCAGCACCCGCACACTGCCGGGGGGCAGCAGAGTGCAGAGCTGGAGGGCCTTGGAGGGGGCCAGCTTGGACAGGTCAAACACCTGGAGGGAGGGAGGGAGGGAGAGGGAGAGAGGAGGGAGGGAGAGAGAAGGGAGGGAGGAACGGAGAGAGGGAGGGACAGGGAGAGGGAGAGAAAGGAGGGAGGGAGAGAGAGGAGGGAGGGAGAGAGGGAGGGACAGAGGAGGGAGAGGGAGGGAGGGAGGGAGGGACAGGGAGGGACAGGGAGGGACAGAGAGAAATAGAGAGAGGCAGGGAGAGAGAGAGACAGATAAACAGATCGACAGAGACAGGGAGACACAGACAGACAGGTAGAGAGAGTGAGACACAGCTTTATGCACGATTTTTCACCTATAAAACTCACTTAACTAATGGACGGATTCTACTACCGATTTCTGAGTGGGCTATGAGGGAGCTAGCGGGCGGACTGCCGGAGGTCTGCTGGGTTGCTTCTAAATCGGGGGGGCGTACAACATCACCATGGTTACTACAAGACATATGGATCGCCATGGTTACTCACACCAAGCCTGCTCCAGATGCAGGACAGGATCTCGTTTAATAGGCCAGACCTGAACAAAGTCCCGCCCACTGTGCCTAAGGAGGACCACCGGACCAATCAGAGTCTCTCGCTTCATTTGAACGGTGGCAGTGGGGTTGGAGCATTGGAGACCCGGAGGGGGGAGACGGGGGAGAGGGGACCGGGGAGCAGGGAACGGCGAGAGGGGGACCCACCTGGACGGGGTTGAGCAGGATCCTGAACTGCTTCAGCAGGTCCTCCCCCATGTTGTTCCCGCTGCGCGTGTTGGCCAGCACCAGAACGGGGGACCAGCCCCGACCGCAAGAGGAGCCCAGCTGACACACACACACACACACACACACACACACACACACACACACACACACACACACACACACACACACACACACACACACACACACACACACACACACACACACCAATGGGATGAAACGTAGAACTCGGTCACTCAATGCAACGCAAAAACCCACCAGGATACCAGCGGGCGACAGTTAAAGACAACCACCAAACCTGGAAATATTAGGGATGTAGGGATTTCTATAGCTGGAAAATCGTGCATTAAGCTCTCTCCCTCTCTCCCTCCCTCTCTCCCTCTCTCCCTCTCTCCCCCCCTCTCTCCCTCTCGTTGGTTGTTCGTCACGCCGTTCCACTCTGGCCTTCTGGTCGTACGGGACGCCTGTGGCAGGTGATGTTGGGGTCCTATCCCGGCTCTACCTTGCTGTAGTCCTCGGGGTGTCTCCGGCGGAGCTTGTTGACGTTGTACAGGTAGTGGTGGGGGATGATGAGGCTGCGGAACTCGCCCAGGTCACAGCGGCCGCGGTCCGTCATGCTGGGGATGCAGTCGTCGTGCACCGTGGACTGGCACCAGATGCACCTGCGGCGCGAAGGGGGGGGGGGGCGAGCCCCGGTCAAATACACACGGAATACCGCAGAGGCAGGACTAGTCAGTGAAAATGGGAAGCCGGTTAAATGGACTGCAAATGGACCGCATTTATACAGCGCTTATCTAACCAGTGGCCACAAGCGCAATATTGCCTTACGTTCACCCATTCACACACACATCGCACACACAGATGGTGGTGTCAACCAAGGTGACAGCCACCTCGTCGGGAGCAGTCAGGGTGAGGGGTGTCTTGCTCAGGGACACCTCGACACTCAGCTAGGAGGATCCAGGGATGGAACCAAGAACCTTACGGCAGCCAACCCGCTCTACCTCCTGGGCCACATGCCGCGCCCGTTGCCAGGTTTGAAGGTATAACTCAGAGAAGGTAATACTTCAGCACTCAAACATGTTATCAGTGCCAGGCTAACGAATGAATAGATACAAGACATTTTAACTTACCTGAAGTCGCACAGCTTAGGCTGAGTCCCGCATTGCAGCTCGCACACTAAGCAGTAGCTGGCCAGGGGGACGTTGCCTCGGACCCAGTGATGCTCCGACGTTCCGTTCGACCGAGGGGGGGCCATGATCTCCTTGCACACCAGACTTCGGTCCGCCCGGCGCAGACACTGCTCGTCGGCGCACACCCCGCAGCAGTCGCAGAAGGCTCCATTCAGGATGTGCTGGGAGCAGACGCAGCAGTAGGTAGGCTTGTGGAAGAGATCCGTGTAGTGCCAGCCGTGCTTGCTCTTGCGGAAGAACTCTTTGGTGTGTATTTTCCGCTTGGAGCGCTGGGTGCTGCACCACAACGTTATCACCACGGGTATGATGACCGCGAGGGACGTCCAGAAGAGCAGCGTCCACTCCTCCCGCGACCCGCGGTCATCCTGCACCTCGTCTCCATCCATGTTCGACATGTATGACCTGTGGGTCGTATGCACTTCCTCCGGAACAGACGCGGTCAACTATACTCAACGGGCCGATATTAATTAGCCTTGGTTTTTGCAGAACATATCTGAACGTCCATGGTATATGCACGTTAGATGCACCGTCCACTGGCGGTGTCACAGTGCGAATCGTGCAGATAGACTGCGTTTACCAAGTCGTGTTTATAACACCGCAACAGCTTCCTGCTGATGTCCTACTGCTGGATGCTGCAGCTGGCTGCTTCTGTCCTCTGCTGAGATAAGCCCCTCGCGCTGGTTTCCTGTCACTCCTTCGCCCTTCCGTGGGGGGCTGCAGCCCTTCACTGCCTCCTCCTCACAACCGTCCCATGTCAGATCAGACGATACTTCCGCAGCTTTAGTCAAAAACAAAACATCGAGAGCTGTCCGTCCGTTATCACGTTGCTACACCAGGAGCCTGTATGCGGAAATGGAAACAATGACGCAGTTTGACGTGTTTCGACGCGTCGGATTCAAAACGTCGATGCTCCTTGTTTTGTTTTTTTAATTAATTGTCGCCATGATATTTGTTTCTGATGCATTGATCTGATATAGGCCTATACCTAATCCACCTTTGATGTCGAGGAACATCGTATGACTTTAAAGAAAAAAAAACACGATATCCATGAATTCAACAAAACATTACACGTTTCTGGTTTCTGAATTGGTCAAGTGAAGGTATTTTGGAGTGTGTTCGAGTGCGCATGTGTGCTGGTAATCTAGGGTGGATTTAATTACGTAATAACGTTAATGAAATTGAGCTATCAAAATAGAACAGAATTGAACGTCATTACCACCTGGTGGTGAAAATAGAAATTACAACCTGGATACAAATTCTTAATTTACTTGACGAATACGTCGCAGTTTATGTTGAATTATCGACCTGCAGACAGTGTCTTACAGTACTACAGCCTTGGGAAGCAAAGGTGAACAACATCATGACATTCGTGCTGGTTTTCGTTTTTTCCTGATCTTGGCTGCAGTTTACACAGGTAGATTCCAGAACAATTACAGCAATATACTTTACGTCTATCATTTTGGGCCCCAGGTAGAATGAAAATTCAGTTGAGATTTATATAATAGTAGGCCTATGTATATATATAATATATATATATTACATTTCATGTATTACTCAATGTAAAAACTATTAGACTTAAGAAATGTTTTTAAATCTTGGTTTGGGGGTTCATAACGATTAGCCAATCAGTTTGGTTGCTGTGGCGTGCAATGTGCATGTATTGGTGGTGTGGTTGCTGTGTTTGGATGCGAGGGGGAAAGTAGGAGCCTCCCTGACTACTTGCTCGGGGAAGTAGCAGCCTTTATATTGACTTATAGTATCAATATTGTGCACAAGACACACCAACACCAAAAAGTACTGGTAAATAGCAGCTAGATTTTGAAATAACCCATTCTCTTCCTCAAAGGCAGTTACAACATTGAAAATAAAACATCATCCTTTACCTACTCTGGGCTAATAATTAGGAGGATCTGAATGTGCCTAAATACTGGCAATATGAATTTGACGTCAATCTTAAGATATTACTTGCATGCCAGAGATCTTGGTGTGAGTTATAACATAACAAGGACATTCATACTGAATACGTTGGTATTTATTTGTATTTATGTTGCTATGTACGGTGGCCGAGAGGGGTCACAACTCATGCAACGCCACACACCTGCATATAAAGAAAAACACCTGCACAAATTCAGTTCCAGAAAAACCTGCAAATTCAAAAAACACTTTCATCGATAAGATGAAACCGTTGCTAAGCAGTTTTCCCAGTCAAGAGCCAGGAAACGGCCGCACCCCGACGAAGCATATGAGAAATTCACAGATCAAAGTCTACGAAACATAAGAAAAATTGAGTTCAACACACTAGTCTTCGGTACTTTAAAACGGTCATATGTCTGACTTTTATTTGTGTTTGTCAAGCTGCTGATGAACTCTTGACATTTCAGGAATAATTTATGATTTTTACGAGGTTATTATGTTGACAATGTTGGATTCCAGCTAATAATAAGAAGACAAAAACAATTATACAATCAATTAGATACATATTTACTATGGTG
>OLKM01003461.1:0-36020 GCA_900291075.1 Melanogrammus aeglefinus | reverse complement strand
TAACATCTTAGAAAACATTTTTGGCAAGTTCAAAAAACATTTTTGCAAGTTCATTTTTTTCTTACGGAAAGGGAATGCCCAAGCTCAGAGGTTGAGCCGGAATGACAAGGAAAGCGCGCAAATTTTAGTTTTCACCCATTGAAGATGGACGGCGAGGCGACAGAGTCGCGTTTTTCCCTTTGTGGTGGAAGCACATCAGCCAACTATCACGTTTTGTTACTCGTGTGGCCGGTCCCTCGAGTTTCTGACCGGAAAGACCAAACAAACCGGCAACCTCTGCACAGCCCGGATAATTCAAAGCCAAGTAAGTGCAGCATACCGCTTGCTAGTAATGTGAATGAAAGTGAATATGCTATTGGTTAGGTTAGTGGCCGCTAACTTTCTGTGTTGTACATTTCAGCAGAAAACCTTGCCCATCATTCAAACAATTGTCGACTTACAGAAGCGCGAAGACTAAGAACGCGAGGGGTTTAATTACGGGTCGAGAGGAAACATAGCTACAAGAAACACAGAAAGGAAACCGGTCCAGGTATGTTGTCATGTTCCTTAAATGTCCTACTGGGCTTTTTTTTATATAGTCAACCGCACTGCAACGCAAGGTGGAAATGGTGCGGAAATTACGATAAAAGTAAAAATGATATGCAACACGAGGGGTTCCGTAACGTCAGAGCGTCTCATTCTTGGAGTTATCGGCCTACATCTTCAATATTAGCATTGTCTGCCATCGTGTGCAGTTTTGGTAGCTGCCTAGTTCACCCCATTGATACTGTAGGCCTACATGACTGTTGAATGAAGGAATGAATGACGTTAAACTCCAAGGAGTAAATGTGGGAACTAGGTTAACCCATTCACTCCTACAACACCTGCTAAAAACGCCTGCTAGAATCCATGCTATTCTAGAAATAGAACTCATTGCCTGAGGTTTTCAGAGAAAATAGTAAAAAAACAGAATTGTCAAAATGCTGCGCACGCAGCAGCCGGGGCAGAAGTGCTAATGTTGCGCTACACAGCTCCGGTAGGAAGGGCAATGTTGCGCGACGCAGCATCCAGCGCGAATGGTTTTGAAACAAAGGGATGTGGTGGTATAATGTATGAAATGAAGTGTTAACAAATTCTTAAGATTCCTTCACATGCATAGAAATATTGCAGACACACATGCTGTGAAACATTATTTTTTGGTATTTTTCACCAAACAAGTCAGTGCAACATATGCACAGCAGAAACACCTCTACCAGCTCTACCCCTACCTCTCACTCTTCCTACCCCTCTCATTCTATCCTCTCTCTGCTTTTCCTCTCTCTGCAAACATGATAATTATATACACTGATGTTTTAGGCCACATAATGGTGCCGATGTAGTCTTATTTTCCATTGAAGTGGTCTAAAAGTCCTTCATTTGGGATGATCAAACCTGGGGAAACCTCGACTCTCTGACTCGCGAATGACTCTGTAAATCGATCTGTGTCACGCTAGATTTATTGTACAGACTAGTTAAGTTAAAAGAAAAAAGTAATATATATTGAAGTGGTATCTACGTAGATTTAGGGCATATAGCGCTCTAGACATAATAACAGAAGCTCTGCATGCAGGCGAGATGCTTGCGAAGCAATTGGCAAAAGTATTTGAGAGAGCTGCAAGCTCATGACATGTTCGGCTCATATAAACTGAAACTGGTGGCACAAATTTGACCATGGAGGGACACTACATTCTGTGTATTATGTCCGGTAGTCTTTTGTTTTCCATATGTTTAATACATGAAATGTATCTTATCTTTGTCATTTTTATAGATAAACATTGGATTGGATGGTGTGGATTGAACAGAGAAAACCTCTTAGAGGGAAAATGCTTCCAGTATTTGTTGACCCAGAGATAGCAGCACCAGAATTGCTCAAACAAGCTGTCCAGAAGATGACAAAATTTAATAAGGACGTGCAAGACGGAAAGTACATCCTTTTCTATCCGGACCGGTCAGAGGTGGTCCATCTGCCTGGATCCGAAAGGCCATTCAAATTGGCCGAGTACAAAAAGGAGCGAGAGGAAAGAGGTTAGTGGATCTCATATATCATGATTCAATGTTTTTTCACATATTTTGGATACTCTACTGATAATTACAGTATCTACATGATCTGTCTTGTGTTGTTTACAGTAGCGGGATGAACTTCAGAGTCGGATATCTGAAATTGACATCCCATCAAGAGCACAGTCGAATTTAATCGAGGCTGACACAGTGGTACATCATAATTATTTATTTTACTTAATTACATACAAATGTGTTTATTGATTTATCTATTGTCCAATACTGACAACCTTTCACATTGATATTTTTACTTTATATAGCGTACATATACATACACACAACAATTATGTGGTAAGGGAACAGTTATGGAAGTTATTACAAATTGTTGATAATGTGTGCCTGTCCCCTCAGGTTTTTGAACCCAAAACCAAAGTACTCCCGACCTAAACCTAGAGATGAAAGGTTGGTACATTTTGCATCTATAGTCTTTGTTCAGTCAAAAATTTAAATTTTCTTCTGTGGTTATCAACAATCAGAATCTTTCCTGTATTGTATTCATTCACCATTCTTAGATGACTATTGTAGGCCTGAAGACAAGTCATCATTCATGTGATTCAAGATTCAAGAGGGTTTGTCATTACATACACAGTACAGTGTAACGTTTCCCAAGAAGTTTTCAGTGCAAATACTTAAGTGACTGTAATATTACTTACATGAGGTGCAATAGTGTATCAACAATATACAAAAAACAGTGAAGCAGGACACTATACACAGAGGTCAATCAGATCAGTCCCTGGAGTCGTATGTCCTGGGGTAAGAAGCTGTTGTAGTTTGGTAGTGACAGACCGTATGTTACGGTTCCTTCTGCCAGATCAAAGAGTTGAGAAACACATGTTTGTGAGGGGTGGTGGGTCTTCCAGATGCTGGTTGCCTTGCGGATGCAGCTTGTGGTGTAGACGTCTGAGACGCAGGGGCAGAGCGACTCCAATAATCTTTTCAGCCGTCCTCCCCCACCACGTAGCAGTTTTTTGCAGTCCAGTAATAATTTTAGTACTCTTTTTTTTTTTATCATGTTTTAGAGATGAACCAGGACCTTCGGAGGATGGTTCCGACTGTGGTCATATCAGATGCTGAGGACATGGATCAACTCAGTCAGACAAGACTTGCTACAGTAAAACAAAAAAATGATAGGTGACTCGCATACTTTCAATTTAATTCATGGGGAAGAAAATGTTGTGTTTGTAAGATTTAAACATGTTATTGTAATTTCCTAACAGAAAATACACCAGACCTGTATTCACCAATGTGAAGAAGATGAGGAGCTGGTTGCCAGTAGTCAGTGTGGAGAATTTCCAAGACACAGGCAATGTAAAATTAGCTTTTGAGTGTGGCATTCAGTTTTTCCATTGTACCAATATTGCTGGTATTTAAATAATTGTTGTAAAAAGTGTGCACTGTATTTGATATTGATTAATTAAATCACTTTTGGTCATTACAGGGAGGAGATAGGCACTACACTTCCCTTGAATTATAGCCAAACCTGACGCTTCTGATCGACCACAAGAAGGTTCAGCAGGTTCAACATTTCGAGGTCCAATATTTGGGACGGAGCTGTCAGAGGATTCAGCGTTCAACGTACTCAGAAGCCTGTGAACATGCTGGTCAGGTTCACAGATGATGCTGGAGTTTTGAGGAGGGCATTGACACCGGTGGACCTAGAAGGGAGTTTTTGACCCTTCTCATGAAACTCCTGAAAGACCGGCCTATTTTTGATGGTCCAGAAGGTCATAAGTTCTTGGTCTTCAATGCGAATGGTATGCATAGGGTTATTACTGTGCTGTGCTAATGGTTGGTTAATGATCATCAAACATTTACATTTTTCCTCTGTCTAAAAGAATAATAATGCATTTCATGTTTTCATTTTGCAATATGAATTCATCACAAGCCGTTAGGGAGGATGAGTACTTCCTGGCAGGAAAGATGGTCGCGGTCTCTAATCGTACATGGAGGTCCAGGTCCCCATTTCCTGTCAGAGGGTCTTGTGTTCAGATATCTTGCGGGCCAGCCCTCATTGAAACCATCAGTTAATTTAATAACTGATGATGAGATAGGGAAAGCTTTACGAGAGGAGAGAACAGCATAAGTCTACTATGTGGAAGGACAGAGTTTTAACATGTTCTTGCACTGTTTTAAGACCATGTTTACTTCCGTTACAGGATAAGCAGACAGAATGTATTGTAGTATATGTAATGTAGTTTTTGATAGAGTAAGGTAAGGGTTACAGCATGCTGTTTCTGTCACTGAATAAAAATGGGAAAAGATAGTATATCCAGTTATCTACTGTGGTGGTTATGCCTCTTTATGTCTTTCAGATTGAGAATGCTGCGTCATTGGATGATCTGCGAGAACAGTATTTTATAGAACACAGCACAATGTTGCAGACAGCTGGCTGTCTTAGACATGTGGCTGCTGTCAAACAAAAAAAAGAGATTGTGGCTGACTACCTCCATTGGCACGTCATTGTACCGCAACTCCTCTGTAATTGACAGGTAAGATCAGATCATCAGTTTTATATGTATGGAAATGTTTGTTTGAGAGTGTCTCATGGCATTTGTATCTGTTATACCCTGTGGCATTCCTCCATGTGAAATTTAGCAGTTTGTAACACCTTGACGTGTGCAAATCAAAGTAATTGGTTTACACACAGCTATTTTCCCCAGATGTACATTTTGTTTAGGTGGATTGTTAATTGTCGGGGAGAGAACCCTTAAGTTTTCTTTTAGATAATTTAAATGCAGTAGGCCACTACAACAGCATTGAAACAGTGTTGGTGTTCACTTTGCAGATTCAAAGATGGTCTGTCAGCCCTTGAGTTTCTTGGTGCACTGAAGCAACAACCTGCTTTTGCTGACCCCTGTCCTGTGCCACGTTGACAAGAAACTCACTGGCTTAGACCTTGAGAGGGTCTTCAAACCTGATCTCAGTCCTTCAGGAAGTAACAGAAGACTGAAAGAAACACAACATTGGCCCTACTGGGCAGACTATCTTCTGGATTGTGAAGGTTTGTAAGGCTTTTTTGTAAACTACTTGAAAAACCACATACCATGGTGTGTCTGAACATTTATTTCTTTGCAGAAGGAGAGGCTGCTGTGTCTGTGGAGGACGTGTTGATGTTTTCAACTGGACTGAGATCCCTTCCCCCAGCTGGCTTAGACCCACTTCCACGATTAGAGTTCCTAGATAACTCGCCATTTCCGATGGCAAACACTTGTGGAAATGTCTTAAAACTACCACACTCCTTAGATTCTTACGGAGTGTTTAAGACACAAATGGACTTTGGAATGCAAAATAGTCCAGGATTTGGCTGTTTTTGACTTCACAACCTAACCCTAGATCCCTGAGACTAGTTCATTGTCTTTTTTTTCAGTTAACATGAAAAATAATGGATCTAAAACGATTAGCATTCTTATTTGTTTAATTGGAAAATTGAAACTGGGTGTGCATTTACAATAAACCTGCAATCAATTCAGAGCTGAGCAATTTCTTTTATTCTAAGATACAGTTCAGTTGAAGACTGCCAGTGATTTGGTTTCTGTAAATTATTTTGCTCCATGGCTAAGTCCAAGTACTCCTGCATGTTTGGGTCCCCACATGGAGCTCTTGTCAGCTGAGCCTCAGGAAAGGCATCCAGTTCAGTTTCTTCAATTTTAAATCCACAGTCTCTGGAGCCAAACCTGTGTTAAACAGAATATGACATTTATTAAATGTTTAGATCAAAGGGAGACAAATACCATCTTATGGAATCTAAATGAGTACACCAAAGTTGAAGAACGGACCGGAGAATGCAGTCAGTGGTGACAACACTATAGGGGGTATTGGGGGGGAGGGAGGTGACGACAGAGGACAAAGGGGCCTAGCGGGGGGGGGGGGGGGTGTTCAAATGCTAATTGTTCAAGTGTGAGACACTGAACACATTCAAGTTAAACGAGCTACTGACACAGAATAATGCTAAACTTCAGTTCATGTTTCTTACACCAACGAAATGGCAATATTTTCAGTTCCATCAAGTATTACCTGTGTGGCAAGTAGTAGAGCTCATTAGGCAATCCTCCTGGACATGATGCTGTTCTGGAGGGACGAATCCTGTGACCATCCTGTGTTCCACAGTCTCACACACTCATCCAAGTCCCTCTGAATGACCTCACCGAAGCAATATCGCAGTAGACACTGATGCTCTTGACTCCCGTTAAAGTGTCCGGCATCTCTAAGGTCCGCAAATAACTCCATCCAGAACTGAGACCTATAGAAATCGATAAAATAATATGTATACGCTTAAAATTATAACGTATATTTGAATGAATGAAGGTTACCCATAATCAAATGACTTAACGAGGGCCACGTACCTTCCCTTTCTGAATATGGACCACCAGGACTCAATCCTCTGGTTACTTGTGGATGACCCATACATGTGGCTGGACGCTCCAGAGTAGTAGTCATTGTGGTGGTGGCGTAGGGTACACTGAATTGCGGCCATGGTCCCGTTCTCCGTGCCGCAATCAGTCCTCAGTCTCATGGGTATGACACCAAGGTTTCGCACACATGATAAGTAATAGTGAGCGATCACTGTTGGGTCATTATTCGTTGGTCCACAAACAAGCCACAGTACTTTGCGCGAAAACCCATCGATGCACCCGGAAAGAGCCAAACCGAATGGCTTGAGTTTATCATAGCCATCCGCGTGCCATACATAGTTGGGTCCCATGGAGTGGTAGGTTCTCCTTACGAACCTTCTGCGTGTTCTCCTCTCGCACCCTTGAGGATTGAGCTCCCGGAGCAAAGTCATTACAAGATCCCTCCTCACTTGCAACTTGTACTTTTGTTTGAGTACCTGCCACATCGTGCGGTAGCCAAACAGCTGTCCAGGTCCGCGAAGTTCCAGACGTATTGTCCTAATTACTGCGTCTCTAGAGGAGAAATTCCTTCTGCGGTATAACCCGGCGTCATTAAGTTTGCCTTTCAGAGACCTCAAACTGATCTGTACATCATGTAAACACGACATCATGTCCACGATCGCAGCGTACGAGTGTCCCTCATGAAAATAGAGTGTGCACTGCTGCAGCACATCTAGTCCTTCCGTCTGGTCAGCGCGATTTAAGCACTCTAAAGACCTGCCACACGAAAAACAAAACCGTGTTAATCGTCTCATGTGTTGGCCACAGAAAGGACAAAACGCTGCTCTACCGCTGTCCATCTTGAATCGCTATGAATGAACTTGAATTCGAGCGCTTTCGTTATCACTTCCGGGTCAACATCGGAGCTTGGACATTTTCTTTCCGTAAGAAAAATGAACTCGCAAAAATGTTTTTTTGAACTTGCAAAAAATGTTTTCTAAGATGTTATTTTGTTCCGGAACTTGTAAAAGTGTTTCGAAAATGTTCCCGAGTTTGTTTTTGTGTTTTGCCCTTCTCGGCCACCGTACATCCCTAATACACACACACACACACACACACACACACACACACACACACACACACACACACACACACACACACACACACACACACACACACACACACACCTAATAGATAGGTTACCTAATATTGCGTTGGAACGCGCAAGACTCGTAACCATAGCAACGCCGGTAAACAAACCCCGTGAACCCCAATCCCTACGAGAGCTCCTTGCGCTACGGCCATCCGGAGGCGCGCAGAGCTTTTGGCCGTGATATTATATATACAATTATATTATGCTATTATATATAGAACGTTATAAGAAAGACGCTGTCCCCGAGAATTGGCCTCTGCCAGACGCTGTCACCGAGTGTGAGAGGAGAGTTGACGGAAAAGATGGCGGTTGACCTAGTTTCAAAGTTTATACCGTTTATACTCAGTAATACCGGTGTATCAATCGGTGTGAAAATGTCCACACCGCGGCAACCCTAGTGCCATTGCATTTATGGCTATGACTGTGTAGCCTACTAACTTCATTAAAATCAAGGCATTGCAATTTTGGCAAATCGTTATACGTGGGTCTTTCTGAGAAACATTGAACAACGTCCACACGCAAACATATAAGCGCTTATCCAGACAAGCGTGTGCTGGCCGTGCTTTTTGTTTGCGTCATCACAAATTTCTGTTTCGGCCGTGTTGTTTCGGTGATAAAAGTATTTCGGCCCGAAACCGAAAATGCGCTTTTGGGCCATTTTCGGCCGAAAATTTTCGGTGGCCGAAAATTCGGTGCATCCCTATATGTATATATATCATGGGCGAGCGGTCATAATAAGCTATAAATGCAGTGCATGCCCAAGCCCTTCAATAAGAATTATTGAAAATATTAATCTGGCAGTGTGTTCAATTATACAATACCTAAGTTTTACTGTTTTGGTGTTAAATCCGTGCCTAATCTGTCCCGTTTCGCTTGCGAAAAGCTGGAAAGCTGACAGCTTGTTTCGCGCATGCGCACTGTGACACCGACTAGTACAGTTGCGAAAGGCCGTGTTTACTGGAGATGAGCGTTTTGAATGGCAAAAAAGCTGTCAGGGAAGCAGCTTATCTGCCAACGCGCATGCGCAAAAATGACGAATCTGCGGCGCTACTAGCCTAGTTCGTTTTAAAAACACACCGGCAGCAGCGCCTACTGATCTCAGACGTGTCAGTGAGTTACTGTAAATGCTGTGCGGAAAACCAGCTGTGGTCTGTGATTGAGGTGCAGACGGGTGAGTTTGGAGCTGACGAGAGGATCGCGCTGACGACCGCTTCGTTACATTTTTCTCATTGAAAAACTATTACAACTGGCATTTAGATGATGTTCTCCATAAAAAAATAAGTGAAATATTGTAATAACAATTCGGTTTTAGTAATCAACCGCTTATAGTGAATCAAATGTACTCTGGACCAACGTGATCACCTACAAGCTGTTTCCACTAACCATATTTATATTTTTTATTAAAAAAATATAATGCCCCCCCACGGGCGCGCATGGTATTGACACTTCAGCATGACCACAGTAAAAAGTCACCGCTCGCCACTGATATATATTATATATATATGCATACATACATACACAATATAAATAATAATAATAATAATAATAATAATAATAATAATAATAATAATAATAACAACAATAACAATAATGCGAGAGAAGGGGGAGGATTTCACCTTCTCACAGTACCTCACTTCTTGGTGTGCTTCTCCGTTTCCGAGACCATAGTGTGGCCATCAGTGGTTACCTAAAATCTATGTTCCACCAAGTCCACCTACTCCCTGCTGACGGGCCACTACTCAGGTTCCTCTTACGAGCTACGGCTCAGGCAACTCATCCCAAGACCTATGAGTGGCAAGTTTTGCCTTTCGGCACAACTTGTAGCCATTTATGCCCTGCAACGGCATGCAAAGGAGCACCCCGAGAGCAACATGAAGTGTTGGACTCCGTGCTTAGAGCTTTCTATGTAGGGTGCATTGTACTTTCTGCGCACAGCCCTTCTGAAGAGTCTCTCTCTCTCTCTCTCTCTCTCTCTCTCTCTCTCTCTCTCTCTCTCTCTCTCTCTCTCTCTTCTCTCTCTCTCTCTTCTCTCTCTCTCTCTCTCTCTCTCTCTCTCTCTCTCTCTCTCTCTCTCTCAAAATAATTATGCAATGAATATATGCAATTGCAATAAAACATTTGTCATAAGAAGTGAAACAATATATTGCTGTTGGTACAGTAAAGATTTTCATAGAACCAAGTGCAAGTACCATCTGTTGTGGTTAACTCTTGTCCTTTATTAACCACTGTGTGGCTGAGCTTGAAAGTCTGACGCTTACCAGGACCAGATGTACTAAATCAAAAGAAATCCAGGTCCAGGGCGGTTTAAAGTTGAAAATTCCAATGGGTTTAATTCGACTAAATGAAAATACAAAACTCAAAAGTTCTTGCAGTTAGGTCAACATAAGGATTGCAAAGATAATCATGGGGTTCAGTTTGGTTATCTGGCACAAGGTCAAAGACTGTGGCTGCATCCGAATACTCGTACTTGCATACTATATAGTATGCATTTTGTAGTATGCGAAAAATCTAGCGCGTCCGAATACTCTAGTATGCATTCTGTAGTACGGAAGTCGTTTCCGAATGCATACTACCGCCAAAGTGAACCACGGACCACACTACGCTATCCCACAATGCAACCGGGCTGCATCCGAATACCTAGTACATACTATTTCTGTCTAGTGTCTACTACTTGACCATACTACACTTGACTGTGTAGTACGGTCTACAGACATGCGTAGAACGCCTCCGAACGCCGCCGAAACTCCACCGGATGTTTGGAGATGACGTATCTCCCCCCAGATGGCGGCAAAATTTACCTGTTTTCCGTCTCATTATCGTTGCTATTGAATAAAAAAAATGTCTCTTTCTACGCAAATGGCTCTTGAAATGGATATCTCTGCTAGAAGGCGTCGTCGTCGGTCATCTCGTAGAGCGACTTACCGGTAGGTTATGTTGTATATATGTGGACATTTGGTACGTCATTTTTTTGGAATAATAATACATTTACAGTTATTTGTTACTCCGTAAAAAAAGACGATTGAAGTTAATTTTTCCTTTTTTATTGAACACACACACACACAAATAACGTACATGTTGAACAAAAAAAAAAAGAATTATTCTATCATTCATTTTGTCTATCTACAGGCTGAAGGTGCAAATCCCACATCCTATCGTGAGGTTAATCTGCATGTGCCCATCCTTCGTCTCTACTACAATGGTGGAGACCTCAAGCGAGATCTCCGCTTGTCTCGGGAGACCATCACAGCCCTTATTGGAATGCTGGGGTCTGACTCGGACCATGGTTGGCCAATAGAGATCAACGTGTTGGTATTCATTTATTGGCTTGCCCATGCTACCACTCATCCAGTGGTGTCGAGGGCTTTCGACATCCCACGGTCCACGGTCTTCGACATGGTACACCGGACATGCATGGCTATTGTGGGCCTTCTCCGGAGGGTAGTTGGACATCCCCAGGACCTGGAGGAAGTTGGGAATGGCTTTGCGGCATCGGCTGGTTCGCAAGCATTCAATGTGGCAGTGGGGGCCATAGATGGCTGCCACATTCGTGTGAAGCCCCCAGCAGCAGATGGAGCCTGCTACTTCAACCGGAAGCTTTTCCATTCAATCCAGATGCAGGCCATCTGTGACCACCGAGGCAGGTTCATCGATGTCTTTGTTGGATTCACAGGTTCTGTCCACGATTCAAGGGTGCTGAGGAACAGTCCGGTCTATTATGAAGCCTTGTACCCACCTGAGGGCCGGTGCATCCTTGGGGATGGTGGGTATCCGTGTTTGACGAGCCCAATTTGCATAATGACCCCTTACAGGGAACCAGTCCGAGACCCTGTGCGTGCCCTTTACAACCGTAGGCATGCACGGGTGAGAAATGTCATTGAGAGGGCATTCGGGATGATGAAGGCGAGGTGGCGGTCCATTTTCTTTAAGGCACTGGAGGTCAGCCCCACCTTTGTCCCTTACGTGGTCACATGTTGTGCCATCCTGCACAATGTCTGCGTTGCCAACGGAGACTTTGTTGAGCCAGACATTGTGGAGGATGACCATGGGCGTGACAATGATGGTCCTGCAGGCGAGAGGGTCATTGAGACAAGGCGAGGGGATGATGCACGTGCGATCCTGGCTGCTGCCGTTGCTGCTGGGCCTCGTGTGGCAGCACCTCACGGGCACGACTATCTGTAAGATAAAGCCAGTGATTCATTGTTTAATAATTCTCCAATCAGTTCTCCATCAGTTCTCCATCAGTTCTCCATCAGTTCTCCATTTAGCAGACGCTTTTATCCAAAGCGACTTACATCGGTTAATACACACATTGACACACCGACGACAGAGTCAACCATGCAAGACGACAGCCAGCTCATCAGGAGCAATTAGGGTTAAGTGTCTTGCGTAGAGACACATCAACACTCTGCTAGGAGCTGGGGATCAAACTTGCAACCTTCCGGTTACAAATCAACTGCTCTACCTCCTGAGCTAAGCCGACCCTAGTTATGTTGTCGCTTGGTACGTTAGTGCTGCTGCGGCTATTCAGGTCGGTGTGTTGCAGATCTTGGCCTTTTCTTTCTGTCGTTGGTTGGTGTGCGGTTGGGTGGACACACACGTAGAGATGTGATATTTATACTGCCATCTATTTGTATATATGCTGCTATTTATTTATAATATGGAAAATTATTGATGTATTGGTTTGTTTATTGTATTGGACTCGGAAAGGAGTAAATAAACTGTTGATTGCTTGAGCAAAATATCAACACATACACTAAAAAATTCTCATAAAGATTATTTATTTATTTTTCTCTTTCCCTCATTCGCTCCAACAAGAGGAAAAATCTTTCTTCCCTCTCTCTTGCCTCCCTGTCCCTTCTCTCCTCCATCTCTCTCGCCTGCAGCTCCCTCCGCTCCTCTGCCTCACGTCTCTCTCTGTCTCTTCGCTCCTCCCTCTCCTCCAGCTGTCTCCATCGCCTCTCCTCCTGCTCTCTAGCCTCTCTCTCTCTCTCAGGTCCTGCTGCTCCCTTCTCTCCATCAGCTCCATCAGCTCCCTCAAACCTGTAGCGGCACCTGATGAGTGCCTTTTATTTGGTGGCGGGGTGATGGTGTCATCTGCTGAGGTGCATGGCACCGAGGACGGGGTGGCCACAGCGGCGCCCTGGCCGGAGGAAGAGATCACTACGGGGGGTGAGATGGATGGTTTCTGTCCAAGAATACCGTCCATCTCACTGTACCACTTCCATGACGCCGCTGTGGCCTTCCCGTCCTCAGTGCCAACCCCCGATGGGGGCTTGCGCAAGTCCTATGAAACATTACCAAGAAGCATGATATTTTAAAATTATGCAGTCCTAGCACATTTAGCATGATCTTTGATGTAGAAGCACAAAAACTTACTTTGTATCTTGCGGTGAGGTTTTCCCACTTCCTCTTCACCTGCTGGGTGGATATCTTCCCCCCCAGCCCCTTGTCTTTAATAAATTGTCTGCAGAAGAGAGACAAAAACAATGAGCACAGGATAAAACAACAATATTTAACCAAAGTCTTCGAACATATGTTTACTTTTACGTACTCAAAGCCATCCTGAGCAGATTTCTTCACTCCCATGAATAGATTTGCATTAGCTGCCCGCCAGGCTATAAACTGGCGGGTGTCCTCGTCAGTCCCTGCGTCCAAGCAAATTATGACAAATCAGATATTCAGCCAAAGTAATTCATTGGTGAGTTTATTGCCTACTAGTTTGGCACTTGGTACGTTGATATCTCTCTCACTCTCAATCTGTGCAAGGCACTCGCGTGCTTGCACAGATGCCGAGACTGTCGTATGAACGCAACACGCATTTAACAATCGTAACCTATCGTTAAGCCATCACATAAACCAACATAAATGTTATATCCACAGCAAACACAAGCTACGATGGACTAACAAAACGGCACTAGTTTACTACCTGAAATTACGTTATTATTGTCGATAAGATAGCTGCTAACACGTATCATTTACGTTAGCCTGAAAAACAGATCAAGGTTTGACCTTACCATGACAAGAAAGACGGCACAGTTTTCGTAATGACCGATTAAAGAAACATTTAATACTTGTACCAACATTTCAATGTTGTACTTACATTTCAATGTTTCGAAATTTGCGGGAGCCGCTGTTGGTGGTGTCGGGTCAGCCATCTCTTCTTCGTTTGTTACCAGACTGCTCAAGCCCCTCCCCCCAGGTAGGGTCGCCCTTATATAGATGTCAAGGTCACTCGCGTGGTCCAGCCACTAGAGGGAGATAACTCAGAGAAACACAAAAATTACACAATAAAATAAACTTTTCTCCTTCTTCATTCTGGCTCCTACACCAACAATCACTAGGCTACCCCATTCCCCTTATCCAGTAGTGATAGCTAGCTAATGCAGATGCTACACAAATAAGTACTATGAATAAATGCAACATACAGTAAGGGTATACATTAAGTGCCATGTTGACAGCATACAATAGCAGGGGGGTGGGGGGACTGGATGGCTATGCAGAGTCTAGATTAACTAGGTGAAGACATGAGAGAGAGGAAGGCAGGAACAATCAACTTATAGGTTTTTAAGTTGAAATTGAGCAGGCCTAGCTCTGCAGTTTTAGTCCATGTTTGTGCAAATTAAATGAATATCATCGCATCATAGAAAATATCAGCCCAACCCTGAATTTCAAAATGAAACAATCTTTAAAATAGCAACACTGATAAACATTTCAAACAAATGAATTTTGACTGTCCAGTTCAGTGATGGGTAGTATTGTTTCATTGATTCCTAGCAACACTTAACAGAAACAATATGAGCTCAGGCTACTGCACGCAGAAAATAGGCACCAGGGTCTCCTCAAATTGATAATGTATGGTTTACTTTTGGCCTACAACAGTAATAGGAAAATGAACCCCATAAATATTAATTTTGAGTTATTAATGAGGAAAAAAAAAAATTAGTGCTGTCAGCTTAACGCGTTATTAACGGCGTTAACGCAAACTAATTTTAACGGCGTTCATTTTTTTATCAAACGATTAACGGTCTTTTGGCTTGACAAACATTGTACTTTATTCACCTGCTGTCTAGCAATAATTAGTCATGTTAGAAAAACTACAACACCATACCGGATCTAGCTACACCGGAAACAAAACAACGAGCACGCCACACAAAGTTGTTGGGGCAAGCAAGGATACGGAGCAGGTGAAAAACTCCTTAAAAGTGTGTGTGTGTTTGTGTGTCACTCTGTTTGAGACTGCGTCTTTCTGACCAATCGCAGATCAAGGCCCACCTGGGCTGTACCACTTTGGGAGGGGCCGCTCAGTTACTCCCCTCTAGACAAAATCGACTTGGTTGCGACGTTGACAGTTTGTTGAGTGAGTGAGAGGTTGCGGGCGCACAGCTCAGGCTGCCGGACGGCGCTGCAAGGAACTTTTATATGACCCTGGGGATGCCGACCCCAGGGATAGGTGAACATGTATGTTCAATGTTAGGTTAGGTTAGGTGAACATTATTTGTTCTAAGTTAGGTGATGTTCAGGTGGGGTGAACATGTATGTTCTATGTTCAGGTGAGGTGAACATCCTATATTCTCTGTTCAGGTTCCTGTGGCCCACCGTGACCTGAAGAGCAGTAACATCGTGCTGAAGAGCCGGCAGGAGTGTGTGATCTGCGACTTCGGTCTGGCCCTGAGACTAGACCTGTCCCGCACCGCAGACGACTTTGCATACAGTGGACAGGTAAGCACTGCTAGGACTACAACTAGTCATTGTACTAGTCCTAGTAGTACAACTACTCCTGAGTGAAGTCATCTTATCTTACTGTTAGGCTGCTAACTGCACTAAATGCCTAGGCTGCTATTATAGAAACCTCCCCGTGGTGCAGCCTGGGAAACACTGATTTGTACAATCTCATATTACTATATGATTATTACTATCAGCAGGCCAATATCTGTATACCTACCCGAGCAATCCAATAGATGACCAATAGTGCCACAGACACTCGCCCCACTCGTGGCCTGCACTGTCAATCAACCAACACTTTGACATAGTGTGCATGCAAGAAACCCACATGACCGTGCACAATACTGACCAGCCATCCCTGGAATGAAGCTGGTGGCCGAGATCCAACACAGACAGTATGGGTCAACTGTATTCAGCAGACCAAACCTTGCGATCGAAAAGGTTCGGAAAAACACCACAGAAGGGCAAATGGAAACCATCACAGTTGCACTCCCAAACGTCTCTGTCACATCAGTGTACAAACCCCCCAAAAGTCTGTTCCTCTGCTCTGAACTGCCAGAGAGATGCAAGAGGAGATACCACATCAGCATTGGGGACTTGCCCATAGAACATTGTGGAGCTATGCAGTGAACAATCAAGATGGAGAGGAAGTCGAAACCTGGCTTTAGTCGAAACATCTGACCCTGATCCACAACGCCAAACTGCCTAAATCTTTCCACAGCGCCAGATGGAAACGAGGCTATAACCCAGACCTTGTTTGTGTGAACAGTGAACTAACATCCAGAGCTGTGAAAAAGGTCCTGGACCCTATCCCCCACATGCAACACCGGCCAATCACCATAACCATCCGATCCATTCTCCAAGCAACAACCGCCTCCTTCCGCAAAAGGTTCAATCTGCGGAAGGCCACCTGGAGGTCATTCCAACAGTAGACTGAAGACTCCATCCCAGGCATTCCACCACACCGAACAACTATACCATGTTCACAGAACTGCTGAAAAGATCAGCCAGGCGAAACATACCAAGAGGATGCCAGACTGAGTACATCCCCGGGCTGTCGGAAACATCCAGCGATCTACTGGAAGCCTACCACAGGGTATACCACAAGGACCCTTTCTCCTCCAGCACCATGGGACTCCAGCACCAGGAATCGATGATGTACTGACGGAAATGATACAGCACCTGGGACCTAAAGCGAAGACCTGGCTGCTAGAAATGCTGAACTCATGCATGGCATAGAAAAACAATCCCACCTGTATGGAGAACCTGGAAAGGACCCATCATCCTCAAAGAGGTACAGACCCATTTACCTCCTCTGCATCACCTACAAGCTCTACAAGAGGCTATTACTCCAACACCTTATGCCAATTATAGACACCAAGATTACTCGAGATCAAGCTGGCTTCCACCCTGGCCGTTCCTGTGCTAGGCAGCTATTGAACCTCACCCAACACATTGAGGACAGTTTTGAGTGCAAACTCATCACCAGAGCAGCTTTAATAGACCTCACGGCTGCCTACGACACCGTCCAGCACCGCACCATGATCAGGAAACTTTTTGACATGACTGTGACTTCGACCTGTGCCAAGTCATCAAAAGCCTCCTCAACAACAGGCGGTTCTTTGTTCAACTAAACGATAAGAAAAGCAAATGGAAATCCCAAAGAACGGCCTACCCCAAGGCAGCGTATTGGCCCCCCTCCTCTTTAACATCTACACCAACGTCCAACCTCTCCCCTCACAATGTTGCCGTTTCATCTATGCTGTTAGGGTTAGCTCTAACCCTATGCTGCATCACCACCCAACAGTAGAACTTCCAGAAGATTGAGCATGACCTGAAAGCGCCCTCCAAGAGATGACAAGCTACTACAATAACAACCACCTTGGGTTTTTTACAATAACAAAAACCCAACTATGCAGCTTCCATCTTAAAAATCGAGATGCCGGTAAAGAACTGAGTATCTCATGGGATGGCAACAAACTCTCAAACCACTCCCACCCCGTGTACCTCAAAGTCACATTCGACAGGACACTCTTTTTCAAAACCCAGCTCCAGAACACCAAAGCCAAGGTCAACACCCACAACAACGTCCTGCATAAACTGGTAAACTCGAGCAGGAGCGCTGATCCATCAACCATCCGTGCAACTGCCCTAGCCCTGTGCTTCTCCACAGCCGAATATGCGTGCTCAAGCTGGAGCCGCACTCATCACACCAAACTGGTTGACACAGCCCTCAACGACACGCCGCATTATCACGGGATGCATAAAGACAACGCCAGTTCTGTGCCTCTACGCCCTCGCCAGATTTCCCCCCCCCCCCCCCCCCCCACATCAGACGATCCATCATCGCCCAAGACGAGCGGAGAGCACAGGAGACGACACCCCCTGCACGGACACACAGCACCTCCACCCCGACTGAAGAAATCCAGAGCCAGCTTCCTGCATACAGTCCCACCTCTCCAGACAACCAAAGAAACAGCAGGGACCAACATCTGGAAAGATGAATGGAACCACCTCTATGCATGAGCCCATGACTGGATGGAGAGAGGAATCACCCCTGCGGAATGCCTCGCCAGTGGGCACAACCTCCCATGGCTAACCTGGAAGACTCTCAACAGACTACGAGTGGAGCAGGGGAGGTGCAAATCACTTATGAAATAATGGAGCCAGAAGACACATGCAGCTGTGGAGAAGTACAGACAATGTCTCGCCTACTGCAGTGTGATGACACCCCCCAGTGCAGCCGCCAGGACCAGGCTGAACCAACCCCATCAGCTGTGACCTGGCAGAACGACATCAGAGATTGCAACGGACTCGAAGAATACTAAATGCCCAGCTGCCAGGGCTCCTCCGCCGGGGCTTTGCTGCCGGGGCAGTGGCGGGAGACAATCCCAGAAAAACAATTCCTTTCTCCCCTATGTCGAGGTCCAATCTGGACTTCAGGGAGTCAAAGCCAAAGCTGTTTTTGTTGAATGCTGATTATCTTGCTTGCCTGCTTAATTATCCTAGCCAGTTTTTCCTTGCATCTCCTTGTTAGGAAGCTGTACCAAGATGTTATATTGAAGTAGATGACAGATTCGATCAGTGTCTTATAAATCGTCGTTTCTGACATCAAACCATTTCAGCTTCCTTAGGAGACACATGCATTGTTGAGCTTTTTTGTAAACTCCGTCTGCATGCTGGGTGAACGACAGCCTGTGGTCAATCTGGGTGCCAAGGTACTTAAAATGTTTAACCTGTTCAACCACCTCCAGTCGTGTGGCGAGTGGATGTGGATTTCCAGGTGCCCAGCACCTATGACAACACAGTTCTTTGGTCTTGCTGATGTTTAGTTGCAGTAAGCTCTCCTTGAACCACACGGTCATGGTGCTGACATACTGCATGTAAGTGGACAGGGTGTGCTCGTCTGTCACCACCAACACCATGTCATCAGCATATTTAAATAGTTTTAGTCCATTGATCTTGCAGGTGATCTCATTGTATATAGAAAAGAGATTTGGTGACAAGACGCATCCCCGTGGGACTCCTGTATTTAAAATGTTGTTGATAGATGTCACACCATGCACTCTCACATGCTGGGGTCTGTTCATTAAGAACTCCTTAACCCAGAGCATCAGTGTTGGGTTGACTTGTAGCTGCTGAAGGCGATTTACTGTGTTGAAGGCTGATGAAAAATCCATGAATAGAATCCTGACAAAGGAGTGTTGGGAGTCAAGGTGTCTTGTCATAGTGTCCAGGAGAGCTAGAGTGGCATCCTCCACACCCCGTTTAAGTTTGTAGGCGAACTGCAATGGATCCAGACTTTCTCCAACCATGGTGGTGAGTTCCTCTGCAACAACTCTCTCAATACATTTGCAGAGGATAGAAGTGAGTGCCACAGGTCGGAAATCCTTCAGGGCTTTGGCATGAGGCTTTTTAGGAACAAAAATGATGGTAGTCTCCTTCCATGGCCTGGGAACAAAGCTGGCATCCAGAAAAAACTGAAAGAATTTTGTCTTCACACCACCTAGCTGGGTTGCAGACTTCTTCTATATCCGTCCCTTCAGCCCGTCTGGTCCGGGAGCTTTTGTAGACTGGAGACTGGTAAAGATAGAAACAACACTCTTCTCCTCTACACAGATGGATTCAGAGGGTTAGTTGTAGGTGACCCCATCCTACACAGAATCAGTGCTGTTGAATCTGGCATAGAAGGTGTTTAGTTCTTCAGCAAAGGCAACAGGGCCTGGGCATTGTATCGTGGCAGAATTCTGGGTTCTGCCCATCATGGTGTTCAATCTCTTCCAGGCATCCCTAACATCTCCACTGGTGAACTTCTCCTCCATTTTCTCCTGATCTTGGCAAGCTTGGTCTTCTGCTTCATCTCCCTTGTGAGGTCTTTGACATGTTGTTTGTCTCCTTGAATAAAAGCGTGTTGGTTTTATGTGCCATAACACCAACAGAAGAACAGTTATCCAAATAGCAAAGAAGTGTACACCACTTGCGTTTTGTGTATTCACACACAAATCTGGCGCTCGCACGGTCGTAGCTCATAAGGCCAAATTCTCTGGGCGGGCAAAGCAAAGAAAGGGGAGGTAACCTTGCCCCTTATGACAACATATGGGGCGGAGAAGGACACTTAGTGCTTGTTTTACACCTAACGCCATTTCTAGCCACACGGGGACAATAGGCAGACTAGGGGGATCTCATTTTAATGTTAGAAAACCTCATAAAGTGAAATGTTCATGCCATGGGACGTTTAAGGGCCTTTCTATCAACATAGCTGGTTGTTTTAGACCCTCCTCAGCAACCAGTGAGGCCCTGTCATCATTAAATGAACAACTATCAACCTTAGACTTTAATGACATTTTATTGTACTCAACTAATCCATGGCCAAACTAGTCCAAATAATAAATGCCCTGGGAGATCTTCCCTTATTGATTAATTTGTAATAAATCAATAAATATTCAGATATTGGCGTTTTTTGCAAATTATATGAGTAACCATTGTGCTATAGCCGTAGTGAGGAAAGCCATGCTCCCAAAATCAAGACCACAAATGATTCCTAGACAAGATTTTAAGGATTTCTGCATGCTAGCTTTTCATCATGATCTATGGGACTTTGATTGGTCCAGGATCTTTCTTGTTAATGATGAACTGGCATGGAAATCCTTCTATGATGCTTTTCACAATATTATTAATAAACATGCCCCTTTGGGTGGAACAACAGCTGTCTAATCTACAACAAGAAAGGGATATTGCCTGGACTAAGGCCAGAAAATCCAACTCTCAGTGTGATGAACCTGCTTTACCTCTCTGGTGAAAAAAAGTCTAATCTGAGTACTATCCCTTAAAAACCACTAGCAACTTAAATGATCCGAATAATATCTGGAAAACAATCAATGCAAGGAGCTGCCCTTCTGAGAGGCCAGAAAGAGAGGCACGCTGTGGTACCGGGAGAACACATTAAGGGTCTACAAGGATTTTTCTCCAGATGTCGTTAAGCAGCGGAAGGAATACAGAACCGTCATGGCATTTCTGTACAACAAGGGATTGAAGTCGTCTCTCCTCTACCCAGCTATATTACGCATCACGTTGACAGATGGCTCTCGTGTTTGGTTCAGATCGGTGCGGAGAAGCGGAAAAGGTTATCCGGACGTTTCATGCCTCATCAAAAATCGAGCTACAGGTCCTGTTGATGTCCAGGGTTTACAAAGTACATGTTGGTGCATGGTTGCATGGTTTGTTTGAGCAGTTATCACTTCTTCAAGTTGAATACTGCAAAAATGCTGTTTTCATTGCACTTAATGTTATTAATTTGAGAAACCAGTAGGCCTACACAAAGAACATATATTTTAGTTTGTGTGTGTATGTTTGCATATTTTAACTGTAACATTGTTTCTATCTTCCTATTATGAATGTTAATAACAGTACCACTATTACAATTAGGCTTATGTTGTTTTAAGTCTGATTGCTTTTTTGGTTTAGTAAGGTTACGTAATCTATCACTTAAAAGGTCACAATGGCTACTTACAAATTTATGTTGACATAATCAGTGTTGGGTAAGTTACTTTAAAATAGTAATTAGTTACAGTTACTTGTTACTTCTCCCGAAAAGTGGCTAAAGTAGTTACTCAGTTGCAAATTATAATAGTAGCTAGTTACTGTGGAAAGTAACTATTGCGTTACTTTCAAGTACATTTTTAAATTCTCAAACTTGTCGAAGAATTTGGACCCCACCTCCTCCAACCTTTGAGGGAATTTAAAGGAGACATATTATTCCACCAGATGTGAGTGTGATTAGCTTTACACCGGGATTCCACCGGACACGTTACGGCTGGGCCGCGGAACGGCTGCGACTTCTGCCCTGCGTGCATTTCCACCGGGCGCGTTACGGCAGCGCAGCGCTGCCTTCCGAGCCAGCCGTATTCACGTGATATCACGAGATCACGCGAGAATACTAAACCTAATGTACTCACCTCCCACTCCCAAAATGACTGCAATTAAATGCCACGCTTTGTCCTTCCGGCCATTGTCCTTATAAAAAGGATGATTTGGTATGTGGCGAGCGGAGCTTGGGAATGATCCTTGCAGGGGGGTGGGAGCGCCACCTGGGGAGTTTCTCCCCAGGAAGTAGTTAATTACAAAAGCACTCTAAGGACGCAGGTTCGTTCACTCAAGAGGCCAGAGACACGATGTCACTTGTATGAAACAGTGCATAGATTTTATTACAGGGATATTAAATTGACACAGTAAAAACAGGCACTCGGGGCAAAAATAAAGGGAACAAAAGTAAATTGATCAGGAGCTGAGGTTCACGGTGTGTAGGAGCTAGGGGGGCCGGTGCGGAGACACCCAACCAAAATAAACTAAGCACCACACACACACACCGTGAGGAGACCCAAAACCCAGGGGACCACAGCACACAAAACAAGGGGAGGAGAATCCCACCACCAGGCCACCAGCACCAACACCGGACCTCAGCAACTAAAAGGAACAGAAGAATCGGGAGATTAGTGGGGAAATGAAACACACAAAATCTAAAATGAACAATATATCGATTGGTCAAAACAAACCAAAATACACGTGGCTAATCTGCCAATATTAGAAATGAATGAATAATACAGAAAATGAAGAAATCCTCTGCCCTAATCAAAACAACAAAAGGAAACTAAATGAAACCAATGAACATTAGGGCAGAGCAGACCAAGTAAACGCAAAATCAAAATTAAACAAACGAAATAAATCAAAGTTAAAGGGATTTACCCCGCTAGCCGAGCAACTCTTAAAAGGCCGGCTTGGCTGCTGCCGTTTACTTCGGCGGTCAACCGTTTACCGCGGCGTTGATAAAAACAGTACGACACACAGCAGCACAAAACATCAGCGAAAGAAAGCAGTAGGCAAAGCAGCGCAAACAAAGCAAAACAAACCAAAGCCAAAGCAGTAGCGCGAAGCAAACCGAAGCAAAAGCAAAAGCAGTAGAGCGAAGTAAACCGAAGCAAAAGCAAAAGCAGCAGCGGTCCCCCCAGCTGGTAGCGATGTATTGCGGGGCTATCGTTGTAGTCACCCGCGCCGTAGCAATCGATCAGCAGGGTTGGCTACTCATGACATGCCCGAGGGAGGGAGCAAAGGAGGGCTGTACAGCTAGCGATGAGCATCAGAGCAGACCACTTATGGCGCATTTCCACTAGCACGGCTCGGCTCGGTACGGCTCGGCGCGCTATTTGCGTGTTTCCACTAGCACGCAGTACCTGCAACCGGGTACATTTTTGCCATCACCTCAGCCCTGGTTCCAAGCGAGCCGAAGCGTGACTAAAACGTGACGTCAGCCGACTGCCTTCCACTGATTGGCCGATGAGTGTCGTCACTGGAAGCGTCATAACTGCGCGACGACCGCCTAGAATGTAATTAAAAACAAGACGCGAGACAAGACACCACTTTTTACTGCTTTTTGACTTGGAACGAGATGGCTTCTCAGAAAAAATCCACTCCTTGGTCGGTGGAGGAGGTCCAACAGGTCCAGATGTTGTTGTTGTTGTTGTTCTGGTCTTCCGGATTTGTACGTTGCTCGGCGCTGTGTAAATGACGTCACAGCGGTTTCGCGCAGCCGAGTTATGACGACCCCGCCCACGTCGAGGAGGCACCAGTTGTAATGGAAACACAACCAAACCGAGCCGAGCCGAGACGTGCCGAGCCGTATCGAGCCGAGCCGTGCTAGCGGAAATGCGCCATAAGATCACACAGGAGTCTGGGCACCAAATCAGCCACTCTGTCCGACGCAGAGGCTCCGGCCCGGAAGTGACATCACCGGTCATAGAGCAGAGAGAGAACTGGCGGCCGGGGATCATCCCCTTTATAATTCTGGGCGCCCCCCAGTGATTGGCTGAGGTATTAGTGAGAGCCCACGGATCTCTAGACTGCCACAGGTACATAAATTACTTCATGTTGCTGAACTTCGACAATGAGTCTCTTGTCGTCCATGTTGCCGACCCTCTGAGACCCTTTGATTGATTGACTGCTGACCTGGTGCCACCGGTCATGACGTAATAATGTTGATGTGAAGTTGTGATAGGCTACAGGAGCTGAGTATTGTGTTTTATTTTGAAAATTCACCGGATGCTCTATGGCTTTTACTTTTTCACTTCCTGCCCGGCTCGATCTGCTTTGTTGAAATTGACGCGGTTCAGCAACGGCTTGCGTCAGAAATAGAAATGCTACGGAACAATAGCATTGCGGCGCGGCCAGCTGCTCCTGGGACGCTGCTGAGACGTTCCGCCGCGCGCCCGGTAGAAATGGTCTCATTGATTAGAGTGGAAGCTATGTGCTGCGGTGACCGCGGCCAATACTTGCCGCAGCCGTAACACGGCCGTAACGCGTCTGGTGGAATCAGGCCTTGACAAGCCGTTTCGAAAATCTGCCCCATATGACATCACTAGTGGGTGTGTTCACCTAGATCTGTGCTGGATGTGCAGGCTAATCACACTCACACCTGGTGGTATAATATGTCGCCTTTAAAATACATGTGCATGTTCAATTATTTACTTTGGGATTATTTGGGCTCGCCATTCCTGTTTCTCATAGACATGTCGTTGTGTGACCGACTCGTCATGCTTTCGAATATTTCTTTACAACACCCGCCCAACATTAACTCTGCCAATCATTATCATTAATGCGATTGTCTGTGATTGAACCAAGGAAAAACAGTAAAGAGAGAGAGAGATCTAGATGGTCGAATGAAAAAAAACAGTTTCAATTATAGTAAGCCACATTTTTTGGAAATAAAGGTAACAGTCTTATAATGATGGGAAGGGTCATCAATCAGATTACTCGTTACTACTTTTGACGACGTCCAATTGCCTCCTTCTCTCACTTCCAGACCTAAATTCACACTTGCTCATCATGGGAGGAGATCTTAACCTCTGTTTGGACCCTATGTTGGATTGGACATTGGCAAGGCTGGGTAACGCTGTGTCCAAATCAGCTTCTTACATCCAATAATTTATCTTGGAATTTGATTTCTGATATATGGCGTTTCTTACATCCAAATAGCAGGGTATATTAATTTCATCACACTTAAAGCAGATTTTTTTACTGACAATAAATTGACTCCCTACATTTAATCATGTGAATATAAAACTAGTTATATCTGACCACGCCCCACTTCTACTTGAATTAAACTTACCTGAAGCAAAAACTGCAAGTTTGTCAAAGCAAATCCCCTTATTCCTGGAGATGAATAGGACCCCAGATTTTTCTCTTTCAAATGTTTCGGAGACACTTAAGGCATATTTAAGAGGTCAATATCCTATTCAGCTAAAAAGAAAAATAACTTGCAGGCAAAACAATTTAAACTAAGTAAACAAATAGCTGAAATAGATAAGAACTATGCACAATATTCTTCTCCTGACTTATATAAGAGAGAATTAAAGCAGACTATGATCTTGTTGCCTCATATTACATAGAAAACATACTGATAAGAAACAAAAGTTATTGCTATGAACATGAAACATTTTGGCCAATCAACCTAAAGGCGCTAGAGCTAGACAATCATCATTGGCAAAGAAGAATAAAGATTCAACCGTTGGTCTCACCAGCCAATCTCTTTGTTGATAATAAAATGTTAACCAAAATACTGTGTCGTGTCTGAAAGGTGATCTAACAAGTATTATATCTCCAGACCAGACTGGCTTTGTTAAACAGATATAGATTTTTTAGTATCCATCGGTTGTTAAAGGTCCCACGGCATGAAAATGTCGCTTTATGAGGTTTTCTAACAACAATATGAGTATCCCTAGCCTGCCTATGGTCTCTCATTGGCTAGAAATGGCGTTAGGTGTAAAACGAGCACTAGGTATCCTGCTCCGCCTTTGAAAAAACAAAGCTCAGACGGGCTGATCTGGAATTTGGCCTCATATTTCGTCATAAGGGGCCAGACTGCCTCCCCTTTCTCTGCTTTGTCTGCCCAGAGAGACAATGAGCTACTACGCAAGCTTATGTAAAGCTCCCATTTGGTGAAAAGAGTAGACTGCGTTGGATTCTCTGACGTCTCTTTGTAGCCTACTTCCACAACGAGACATGTAGTGGGGGTTATCTCAGCAATGGTTGAGAAGGAATCTAGGGAAAGGAACTTTCTCTTCCATGTCGCAGTTCAATCTGGACTTCAGGGAGTCAAAGCCAAAATTCCTTAACCATGGCCGAGATAACCCGCACAACAAGTCTTGTTGTGGAAGCACCGGGAGAATCCCTTTCTCCTCCATGTCGCGGTTCAGTCTGTAGGCCTACTTTAGATTGATGTGGAAGTGGAAGAACCAGAGACGTTTGAGAACCCGACGCAGTCGTTTGAGATTCATAATATCATCCAGAGGCACACACAGCTTTTGACCGTGATAATGTACGTATATTATATTATATAGATATCTATATAATATATAATTTAGATATAGAGCTCCAGGACTCCCGCCAGAGCACCCGGAGTGTTCTAGAATATTTACAGAACACGGCCAAAAGCTGTGTGCGCCTCCAGATGATATTATGAATCCCAGCCATTGCGATACATACACTGTGAAAACAAGTGCATGGTACCGTGGCCACACTCCCAACCTCCACCTTGACCCGCCTCTAAAAAACGGCACGTTTGTGCAGCTCATTATGGGACTGGCTCTTAATGGCTCCATGGATGCAGAGAAGGCATTCGTTAGAGTTGAATGGGGCTGCCTATTTCAGACTGTAAGAAGATTTGGATTTGGGGAAACGTTCATATCATGAATAAAGCTATTATATTCCAGTCCCTCAAATATGGTCTTCACTAACAACCGGTACTCCAAACCTTTTGATTTGCACCTTGGAACTCGCCAGGGATGTCCCCTGAGTCCTTTTATTTTTGTTTTGGCCATTGAGCCCCTAGCCTTAACCATACGATCGAATAATTCCATGCCAGGTATAGTACGGGGGAACATAGAACACAGGTTATCTCTCTTTGCCGATGAAAATCTCCTCCCATGCTGAGACTGTGATTCTTGCAATCCTTAAAATGTAGAGTCCTGCAATCCTTAAACAGTGGAGGTATCTCAGGCTATGAATAAAAAAATAAATCTGCAAAAAGGTTAATTATTTCCATTAAATCTGGACACCAGCCATCCGGACCACCAGGATCCCCTTTAAATTTTCTATGGACAGCTTTACTTATCTCGCAATAACTGTAACAAAGAAATTCTCAGATCTCTTTAAACAAAACTACGGGAAGCTGATGAGACAAACCAAACCAGATTTGTCAAACTGGTCTCTAAACGTACTGTATTACTGCCTGATGAACGTTAATGTGAACACGTTAATTCTAGTGTCTGAACGGCACGCTCACTCGGTTTAACTTCGTTCAATAGGGGGGTTATTTGTTTATCAACAGGGCGGATGCTCACGCAGAATGAGAACATTTGTTTGACCAGTTGCCAAGGTTACCTCTGTTACGGTGTTGTCAGCTTGCTGTTACATGAAAATGCGATTATATGTTATAGACCCTATAGTATATGTGGTATAAAGGCTTGGACGAATTTCAAATTATAAATATGTACACTTTATGTTGAAAGTATAGACCGTCCGGATTCCCATTGAAACGAATGCCGCTGTGATTATTCTTCAAAAAGAGAGCTGTTAAATTGTGAAAAAAGAATTCAACTGTAATCAGACAAAGCGGTTATATGCTATAGACCCGGGGTCACCAACCCGGTGCCCGCAGGGACCACAGAAGTCGCCCGCACGGCCTGTTCTAAAAATAGCACCACATCATGGAGCTCAGTCAAAAAAATAAAAATAAATAAAATTGCTGTTCTTTTTGAATCAATAACATTTGCAGTGACGTAGATTTGAAAATACATTATTAAATAAGTAAATAAATAAATTACGTAACGTTACAGTTAACTCTGACCTTGTCTGTGGTCAAGTGGTCAGCACAGGACACGCCCCCGCCTCACTCGGCTAAAACAAGCTAGCGAAGGCATGTCGACGCTATAAATGGAGAAAGCATGACGGAAAAGCGACGGAAAACATACTATTTTCACAGCGACTGGGAGGAGTTCTTTTTTACTACGGTGAAAGACAAATGTGTATGCCTCATTTGCGGGGCGACTGTGGCAACGACAAAGCGGCACAATGTGGAGCGTCATTTCAGCACATGTCACACAAGCTTTCATGCTAGTTACCCACCTGGTAGCACGTCGCGAGCAGAAAAAGCCCGTGAGTTGAAGGCAGCTTTGGGAAAAAAGCAGTCTTTTTTCAAGAGGCCGGTGATAAAATCCCACAAAGCAACCGAAGCTTCATTTAGAGCTGCAAATTTACTGATGAAAAGGAAGAAAGCATTTTCGGATGGGGAGGTCCTGAAAGAAGCAATGATGCTCATTGCAAACACTTTGTTCAAAGACGAGAAGAATGGTCCCGATGTCATCTCTACTCTCTCCGATGTCCAGCTGGGGGCAAGTACTGTAGACAGTCCCTCCAGAAAAATGCGGCGTTCTTTTGTGATTTATGCGGCCAAAAATCCTTGATTATGCGGCACGTTTTCTTAAAAAATGCGATGAATTATGCGGCATATTTATGCAATTTTATGCGATCAAATTGCGGGAACTTGCAAAAAATGCGGGAACATGCGAAAAAATGCGGGAACTTGCGAAAAATGCGGGAACTTCCGAAAATTGCAGTTTGATGAAAAGCATGGGAAAAAAGTGAATCCCCCAACACCCTGTTCTCACTAGGCTACTACCTTAATGGAAAGAGTCATTTCTTATTACTTTCTATGATAAACAAGCATACTACATCACAGAAAGTGCTGGGAATATTGAAGTTCTCATCTTGTTTTATTTGAGACCTTAAAACATGGCTCAAACTTACAAAACATTGAGTACAACTTCTGTAGCTTTACAAAAAGAATCTGCTACAACTTCTGTAAAAATTAATAAATAAAATATAAACAAATAAATGTTCCTGTTTACAGAGGTAGCTTTTCAAAAGAGTAACAAAAAAAGTGCAATCTTACAACTGTAAAGTTGCATCAACTCATTGAATGAAACTACAACAGTCCACTGTGAAAATGAAAACTAACTGCGTAGCCTCTAACACTAGCCAATCATTCCTCATCCTCATCCTCCATCCCCTCTCCCTCAACATCCAGCTCCTCCCCATCCAACATCTCCTCCCTCTCAAATGCTCCACTGCGGACTCGTTGGTTGTGGTAAAGGAAGACCAAGGCTTTGAGGTTTTGGTTGGTAGTTGATCTTCTTCGGTTAGACAACACCAGCTTGTAGATGCTGTTACTGCGTTCAGCATCAGCTGAGTTTGAGACAGCATCTTTGTACCGTTTTGCCAAGGAACTCAGCCCAGGAAATCTCTCCTGTACGCCATCCCAAAACACATCCAAATCCACCACGCCGGATGGTGCAGCTCTGAGTGCTGCTGGACCAAGAGTTTTGAAGTAAGAATCAAATTCATCACTCTGCACTTCAGTGAAACCTGGAATGGCCTTGTAGCTTGCTACGGAGTCATCTAGGAATGCGATGTTGCGAGGGTCAAACACCCTGACCTCCTGGAGAAACTCAATGGCCGGTTGCCCATGTGACATGTACTTCGTGAGCTTTTCTTCAGCGTTTTCATATGCCTGACCAACTGTGCTGAGGATCTGTGTCTTCGTGGTGTGTGGTAAGTCAAACCCTTGAAAGTATTCGGCACACGCCTCATACTGCAGCTCTTTGTTGGCAGCAAAGACCACCTGCAGATCCTCAAGATAATTGAAGATCTTTGTGGTCACAGGACGTCTGCTCTGGAATATATCGAGAAGACTTAGGAAGCGTTTGCACTTGTCAGTCATGATGTTGATGTGGACATTCAGGGACTGAGCTAGGTCTGGGTCTTGAAGCATCTCGTGGAGTCTCTCCACAGACTGTGGAACACTTCTGCTACACACCTATAAATAAAAAACAGAAAATAATTAGGTCAAAAATACAATATTTATGTTCAATGCAATTACATTTTTTACTTTGATCTTAAACTATTCATGTTTGTATGTGCAAAGGGGGTTAACTGATGAAGAAAAGGAAGTGTTAATTGTACTGAGGTATTATGTGAAGGAAGTTTTTACCTCAATTTCTATCTCTATGAACTCCTTGTAAAGTCCAAAGTGCTGTGCGTGGTACTGCACTGCAGAGAACCAGAAGTTCCACCGTGTTGCACAGGGGTTTGGAGGCATGACCGCCTTTTTTCTTGGCAGCTTGTTTGTCATGAAGCAGAGGTATCTTCTCTTCCGTGATCCAGCGTTGAAGAACATCTGGGAGAAACTCAGCATGAAGCTGTTCCAACTGAACAAAAGGTTTGCGAAAGGCATTGCCAATGAGATTCATTATGTGTGCCATGCATGTGATGTGTAGTGAGTTGGGGAACAACAACTGCAGAGCTGCTGTGAATGCCTTCTTCATGTAGGCTGCATTATCAGTGTCGAACACAATCACATCCTCATTGTTAATGCTGTATTCTTGTAGGCACCTTACAACAGCCACGGATACAGTTGAATGATTGCACTGCTCAAGGAAAACAGTATCTGCAAGGTAGGCCAAGATCCTCCCAGAATGATCCTTCTCAAGTGGTGCAAGGAGGATATTCAGGACACATCTCCCCTCGACATCCGGAGTTATTTATCTTTATTTCAGACTCATATAGGTCCATATACACGACAGTACAACAGACAAAACAACAACAAACAAATAAGAAACACAACTAAAAAACATACAGACACTCTCTCCAATGCTTCCAGAGACTGGAAGTGTATCTGATGCTGCTTAACTTCGGCATGGTTAAAGTCATTATAATTTCATTTTTGGAGTCCATCAATCTCATCATAAAACTGTACATCAGATTCCTGAGCAATGCATTTAAAGTGGGAACACCACTGTTTACAAACAGTTGACTGGCACTTGTGCACCTTGGCAGCCTCAGCAGAATTCTTAGAGCATCATTATATGCCACTCCCAATTTGTTATATTTACTTTTACTGTATCTGCACCACAAGTGGGCAGTATATAGTGGAGTACAATAAGCTTTAAAAAGGGCAATCTTAACATCATCAGTACACATATGAAATTTTCGTGACAACATGTTAGCTTGTGCATATAATTTACAGTATTGTCTCTGAACATCATCATCGTCACTGAGGTCGTCCCTAATGATGTGACCCAGATATCTGACCTTATCCACAACATTGAGCACCTTGTCAGCCAAAAGAAAAGAAGGGAATGTTGCATCCCTATCTTCCTTAGTTTTCATGATCATGACTACACTCTTTTTGGGATTAAACTTGATATCAAAGAGCTGTCCATAGTCAGAACACACTCTGAGCAACTGCTGCAGGCCAGCTGAACTGGGGGTCATAATGACCAGGTCATCAGCATACATTAAATGATTAAGTAGCCTTTCTCCCACCATGCATCCAGTCCTGCACATTGTGAGTCTTTTAGAGAGTCTGTCCATATACAGATTAAAAAGTACTGAGGATAAAATCCCTCCCTGTTTGACCCCGTTTGTCACTGAAAAGGGCTCTGATATACAGTCTCCCCATCTGACTTGCATGGTTTGATTGGAGTACCAAAAATGCAATACACGTACCAAGTATGAAGGAACACCTCTTTCTCTTAGTTTAGCAAATAGTTTACCATGGTTTAGACGGTCAAAAGCTTTTGAAGCATCTAGGAAGCATGTGAACATGGTGGAATTATGATTACTGTACTTATGTACTGCCTCTTTTAAGGCATAGACACACATGTCCGTACCATGTTTGCTTTTAAAACCAAATTGTTCATCAGCTGTGACAATATACTCTTGTAATCTATCAAGTGTTATTCTCTCTAACACCTTTGACACCACACTAGCCAAGGCTATTGGCCTATAGTTGTCAATACTCGAGAGCTTCCCTGTTTTTTCTTTGACTACAGGTACTAGTAGTACTGACAGCATATGGTTAGGCAGAATTCCATGCATTAGCATTCCTGACAGGCACAGGGCAAGTAATACTGATGCTCTATAACTAGAGTACCTCAAGTGTTCAGCCGTTATCTGATCAAGGCCAGTTGACTTATTTAGAGACAACTTCTCAATAGCATTTCTAATTTCATCAGGCCTAATGACAACATTATCATGTGAAACAGCACCAACATTAAAAACATCACTTTTAACACAGTTAAAAAGGTCTTCATAATGTCTCTTCCATAGATCAGCAATATTTGGACTCCCTGTGACCCCATCTATATTAGAGGGCAACGGTACCTTATTATTATTTATAATCTTTACTTCTTTCCAGAAATCTAAAACATCTTTTTGCTGCAACTTTCTAGCCATTGAGTTTGCCCTCAAGGTCTGCTCGTTCCTCTTAATGAAACGCACTGCCCTTTTAAAGTGAGCTACAGCATGCTTTTTTGCATCACATTCTGGACCACTCCTTGGTTTGCCAGCATTGATCCATACTTTAAATGTTTCCCTGGCCTGTTGGTGGACTTCATCAATATGCTCATTCCAGCCTGGCTGGAGTTTGTGATTACACCTTTTCTTAGAGAAAACATTACTAGACTGGTTAAGACCATTTACAATTAAATTATACATTACGCACAGTTCATATTTATGAATAGAATTATCACAATTAATATTATTACACAGAATGGCTTCATAAGGGAGTTTAATTTTCCCTAGATTCTTCTCTGTGTTATCGTGATAGAACCTCAGGTCATCCTCTGAGAGCCTAGCCCACTGGAGTTTAACACCATGCCTATAGTTTTCATTAGTGACCAAGTCCGGTAGGTTCTCCACTTTAAGCATGATGGAGACCGGCATGTGGTCTGATGCTGCGAGCCCATATAGGATCTCAACTTGCTCTACACAGTCATGAGCGTCAGCTGTACAAATAATGTGGTCCAGCCATGATGTCGTATTCCAGGCCTCACTGACATATGTGAATGTAGTTGCTGGCAACAGGACACTACTTGTTAAAATTAACTTATTGTCATGACAAAACTGAGTCAAATGCCGACCAAACAAGGACTTTTCATCACTGATATCTGCATTCAAATCACCCATTAAGTAGATAGAGGAATACTCTGTTTCCTCTATAAATGCGTTTAGGAAAGCAAGTCTTTCAAGATATAAATCTTCATTATTATGGCTTTCATATGGTGTATACACATTTATAATGATAAAAACCTTGTTGTTGCAAGCTACTTTAATAGCTATGCACCAGTCTACTCCCAATCTGATCACACTTATCAGGGGGTCATATTTTTTATGCCACAAGATAGCGACACCTCCAGGTATCCTACCCTGCACAAGCCCCAGACTCAGGTCTGTTGTGGACTCCCCTGCCCCATGGAATTTACTGTTAACAGAATTTAGCTTGTCCAGATCCTGTTTAGAAATAAAAGTTTCTTGAATACACAAGATGTCCGTTTCCTCAAGGAGTTTATCAACAACAAGACGTCATGCCTTGTCTGCTGCAGTTTGACCCAGACGCCGGCCGCGTGCATTATATGACACAACTCTCATGAGAAATAGATTTATTTTTTTCCTTTTTTACATAATGACAGCCCCTGCTTTGACTCCAGTTGTGCTCCTGGGCTTGCGTGCCTCATAGAAGCGCCGCACCAAAGCACCGTCTGGCCTAAGGCCAGGATCGTACATGTCATTCACTTCATTACACTCTGCAGTAACTTTGAAGGAGCTGTACCTGCTTTGCGCAGTGTCAATCTTCACACATGTTACATCATGATGGAGTTTGTCTTTCAGATACGCTGTCAGAATATTTACATCCAGCTCAGGCGAGAATTTCGTTGCAAATACACTCACCAACTTTGTCTTTTACGTCCTGATGTGACATCCAGGGCCAGTCCCGACAACTATTTTCTTGTCTCGCCTAGGCTTCTGCCTTGTTTTGGGCCGCAACGCCGGTACTCCACCTCCAGCTGCCTGTAGCCCTGTCAAGGGGCAGATGAGGGGACCCAAATGCTGGACACAGGGAGACGGAGACGGAATAAAGGAATGAGGTTTATTCTGTAGACAGGCGAGTAGTCAGACAAGCAGGGATCAGGAACCAGCGGGGTAGTCAGACAGGCGGGGATCAGGAACCGGCAGGAGAGTCAGACAGGCGAGGGATCAGGAACCAGCAGGAGAGTCAGACAGGCAGGGATCAGGAACCGGCAGGAGAGTCAGACAGGCAGGGATCAGGAACCGGCAGGAGAGTCAGACAGGCAGGGATCAGGAACCAGCGGGGTAGTCAGACAGGCGGGGATCAGGAACCGGCAGGAGAGTCAGACAGGCAGGGATCAGGAACCAGCGGGGTAGTCAGACAGGCGGGGATCAGGAACCGGCAGGAGAGTCAGACAGGCGAGGATCAGGAACCAGAAGGAGAGTCAGACAGGCAGGGATCAGGAACCGGCAGGCAAGCAAGGGAGCGACGGCAGGCGGGTAGTCAGGCAGGCAGGGGTTCGGCGACCGGAGAATACTAGAAAAGGGAAGGGGAGAGTCACTACGGGAACAGGCTGAGATACTCAAGAAACGCTGGTAGGACCGATACTAACAGTGAAGACGTAACGACGAACTGGCGCCGGCTGGTAGTAAATCCCCGGCTGATGTAGGGACGATCATTAAAGATAATCATTTCCAGGTGCAGGAGAAGGAGGCCCACCAGCGTCCAATAGCCACTAGATGGCGGTATTGGATCGTGTAGCAGGCCGAGACGTGACAAGCCCCCGCTTAGCCACTATGTTCCATGCCGGCGACAAAGCCACAGCAGCGGCACCGCCCCCCTCCATTGCACCGTTGGCTTTCACAGCTCCAAGCCCAGGCTGAGAGCACTCCTCGCTGGCCAGTGTGTTCCAGCTCGTCTGTCGTCTACGTTGAGCCGGGGATTTGGGTTGAGCCCCCGCTCCTCTTCCATTGTCCTTTCCCAGATTAGCCTCTTTATGAGACTGCGAGGAAACGGCCTTGATGCCTCTCACCAGAGCTGGCTCAGCCACACACAGCCGCTGATTTAGATCCACTGTCATAGAGCGGAGTTCATCAGAAACTTTAACCTGCATGGTCATACCCTGCTTCATAATAGCAACATCAGCACTTAGCTTCTCAATCTTAGCAAGCAAACATGAGACGTCAATGCTATTGAAAGACACAGGTGGGAGTTCGTCTAGATGGTATGACACAAAACGAGGTACTTTGTCTCCCAGCTCATTAAGTAGCCCAATGCAACTCTTGACATTGTTCACGTCCTTTTGATCCCCCCTGTGCTGAATGTAGCGCTGAGTGGTTTCTGGACATAGTTCAAACAGGACTTTTCTTGAACTTGCAATCCTCTCAGACGAGAAATGGCTTGTAGTCAACAATATCAGTTCATCCTGTCCCATCGTTTTCATTTTAATGACTAGAAAGTTCAGAAACTCATCCTCCACAATGATATTGCCATCCTCACCGGTATATTTCAGAGGTTTAGATCGCAACGCAGCAGACGCTGCTGCTGCCGCTGCTGCTGCCGCCTCCGTCATATCCAGACACATATCCAGGATATTCAGGACACATCTCCCCTCGACATCCGGAGTCTCATCGAATATCACAGCAAGAGGTTTTCCTGCAAGATGTGTCTTCAGCTCCTCTTTTTCACTCTCATATACTGCTCCCAAGTACTTCTCTTGAAGCTGGTGAAACCCTGGAATGGCGCCGCCATTGATGACATTCTCATTCAGAAATTTTCCTCTCAGTGGCAGATTGTTCAGTCTTAGACAGTGGGATGTTGATGGCAGTGCAGGTCGCAACCCAGGTTTCACAAATCTACAAACAGAAAAAAGAATTTGTATCATTGTATCATTATATATATGTGCGCACACACACACACACACACACACACACACACACACACACACACACACACACACCAACACACACACACACATCACTTCTCAGTGTTAATACTACAGAACAAACTGCAGTTTTAAAATCGGAATATCATTTACAGTAAAGCCTTTCAACAGAAAAAGTTAGTTGTTCTGCAAATGAAACATAATTATTTTCATGGCAAACTCCATCATCTTTCATTCTGCTTTCAATTTATACTATTAAACTATTCACCTTTTCAAGCTTAATCTTTGTAGGCTACTGTAATCCTTTGACCTTTCTTTCAGCCCTTACTGTTTGTGGAATGTTGACGCCTCGGTGTATGGTGAGCTGTCTTCGTTGGCTGCATCACGCTGCTTTAA